>OY101443.1:82025875-82092708 GCA_956483585.1 Gymnocheta viridis
AGTAATTCCATTGTAATCCTGGCTGTACGCGATGTGGCACCGTCTTTTTGATACCACATGTTAATCAAGCCCAAAGCATGCAGCAACGTTATTCTGTTTCGCCTAATTCAATTACTTTCGATTAATATATTAAATAATTAAATGTTTCTTTGACCTAAATTTAACCCCATCACCTTTAAATCGCTCTTTTTAAATTTAGTTTCCCACAATTAAGTTGTAAAACTATTAAAATCCTATTGGAATCACAATAATTCTCGTATTCTATTCTCTCAAAAGTTTTGTATAAGTAAACTGCCAGGTCCACGATGTCACACGTAATCTTTCTTTCGTACAAGTCCATTTAAAACAAAATTTTAGAATTTGTTTTTCGTATTAAATGTACATAATTAATTGTACGAAAAAACGAATACGTGTGACATTGGGGGCGGTCTGGCAGAAAGACTTTAATTTACTTACGATCAGCATGGAAATGCAAACATGAAATACACATAAACACTAATGATGAAGTTTGTGGTGTAGCGTCCTCCGAAAACCACAACGTTGTTCTCTTCCCGTTAACTTTTCCTTTATCTCATTTTCCATTCTTTCTGAATAAAACTGTTGCGTATTTTTGCCTAATTCAATTACTTTCGATTAAAATCCAAATAGTTTTTGATATCAAAAATATTAAAATTTTTCTTTGACCTAAATTTAATTCGAACACCTTTAAATCCCTCTTCTATTTCATTTAATTTCCCACACAATTAATTCGTAAAAACTATTTAAATCTTAAAAACTATTTAATTTCTTTAAGCAATTGTCATTTGGCCTTTGGTTTTTATAAAACTCTTATTGTAATTTTATTTTCAATTCAATCTGATCTTTTGTGCCATATTGTTTTTCGGCGGCCTCATTATTTAGGGCTTTTCCCATGACAATTTAACATTTCTTCATTTTATAGCGCTCTTTTGCACTCTTTTCTCGTTTATTTTTCTTCTTGTTTTGGCCAAAACGATATTTAAAAAAACAAAAGTTTTTCTTTTCAACCTTTTGTTCAACTTATTTTATATTTTTTTACTCCGGCTCTTATGCCTCCCAGCTGAAGTGAAAAAACGACATAATCAAATGAAAACAAAACAAAACAAACAAAAAATCTTAAGATTAAGCAATAATTGCTTTAGTAATACAATTTTTATGCTAAAAAAATTTTTTTGTTTACAGATAAAAGGAAATAAAATGAAAAATATAAAGCAAAAAAAACTATTTTGTCATTCAATGTGCTTTTGTTTGCGGCAACAGTTTCTTTTCGATTGTTTGTAGTTTTCCTTAACAAAAAGTGTTTTTTATTTGTGGGAGCATTAATAAATTTGTGACAAACAATATACTAATAATAATAGTTTACAAACACAATAACGCGCATAGCGTAACCTAAAACGTCAATACTTTTATTAAAATAAAATATTAAAAGAAAAAATTAATAAGTTATTGGCAGCCTTTCGTTTTACATACCGACTAAAAATAAAATTTAATTAAAGTTATTAATTTAAGTTTATTTTTTATTTTTGCAAAATTTTAATTTTTTTTTCGTTAATCATCTTTGCGTTGCGACAACGATAATTTTTTGTTATGTATTTGTTAGCCAAAAGATCTAATAGCAAATTGAAAAAGCTTTAAAGAAAAACTAAACAGCAACAAAGAGTGTGAATTTGTTATCAAACGAGCAACAACAACATCACCAATAACAGCAACAAAAAGAAACAAAATTTTGTTAACAAAAGACTTAAGCAACACACTTGTTTTTCATGTGAATATGTTTGTGCGTGTGTGTGTTCAATTAAATCTTTCTACAAAATTGTCATTTTCCAAACTTGATTGGGAAATTGAAAGAAAATGAAAATAAAATAAAAAAATAAATTAATTCAAAATGCTGAAACGCAAAAAAAAACCTAAAAAGTAGAATTGTAAAAAAAAAATTAAAAAAAATTAAATTCAGAAAAACGTTTCAAAAATATTTGCATTCTAAAAAAGCTTTACTTTGAAAAAAAAAATATTTTAATGATAAAAGTTTGCTTGGTCTAGAAAAGCTTAAAACCAAAATATAAACATTTTAGAATAAAAAACATCTTTAATAAAATGCAATACCCAGTAAAAATAAAAAACAAATTATGAAAAAGTATTAAGTATTTTTAAATTTATATTAATCGAGATTGCCTCGATATCTTTTTTCAAAGATTTAAAAAACTTTTGTTTGTTGAGGGTTTTTTAGCATGCATTTCATTGGCGCTAATGCAAAAATTTTTTGAAAATATAAAAAAGTTTTAAGAGTGGAAAAAGTAGTTGATATCGGAAAAAATCTTTTAGAATAGAAGAGTTCTTTCTTAAATGAAAAACTTATTGCAACCAATTTTTAAAATTGTTTACAAAGCCGGGACCACGTGAGCGCTTAAAAATGCAGGGCGCAAATTATGGCCTTCGATTTCGAACGAAATTTTCAACAAATTCAAAAAATTTTTTATGAGATTTCATTCGATATCGAATGCCGTAAATTGCCCTCAGGTTTTCACTTTTTAACGTTTTTCAGCATTTTGATTCAATTCAATAAAAAATTAAAAAAATTTTTTTTTTTAACTTTTCACTAAAAAGTTTTGTTCAAATAATCCATTTTATCGGGAATGAAAGTTCTCCTGCAATGTGCCCCTTCCCCTAGAATATCCATTGTTAATTGTGTATAGTTGTTGTGTTTGTGCACTATTTTCTGAATTTTTCTCACTATTTTTTGTTCATGGAAAATATTTCACGTGAAAAAAAAATGTTCACTTCTTATTCAAGATAAGGGTGAATAAGCAAAAAGCTCTGCAGTAAACTTTTTTTTTAAAGTCTTAAGTTCGTAAAGGTATTTTTTTAAGAAAAAATTTTTAGAAAAGTTTACGTGAAAAGTTGAGAAGTTTATTTCTAAAAAAGAAGCCATATTTTTTTTATTTAATATTAATAATGTTTTTAAAGTTGTTTTTAAGTCTTATACAATACAAAAAATCTATTTCATTTCTTACGATTTGGTATTGATATATTTATATATTTCTTAAAACTTCTGTTTTAGCAAAATTTCTTGGGTGTTTAAAGAGTTTATTTTTCTGTAAAAAAAATTTATCCAAAAAAAAGATTTTGCGCAAATTTTTGCATCAAATACTTAATTACATTGAAATAAAAAAGTTTGAGAATTAATTTTAAAAAAGTTTTTATGCCTAAAAGTTTCTGGGAATCCCGTTTAGCGATATAAAGAAAAACCCAAATCGTTATTAGCTTTATGTGTATGTATGTGATCTTGCACATAAGCGTGAAGTTAAGAATTTTTTGTAATTTTTATTTTATTTTTTTTTTTGAGACAAAAGTTAAGTCACTTGTAACGGCATTTAAGCATTATTAAATTCTTGCCTAATTAAAGACAAAACAGCAACAACAATTACAAAGCGAATACAAAATAAATAGTAAATTTACTATAAACTGAACAGAAAAGCATCCGATTAAACGTCATTTTGTTTTAACGCAATTTTTGAAATAATTATTTTGTTAAACACCGACATCCGTTTCAGTTGAACACAATTTTTTTTTTGCATTTGAAAATAAAAATGTTTCAGAAAATATTTGCAAACTGAAATATTTGTTTTTATACTTGTAGCAGACGGACGACACAAGTACGTTTATAGATCAATCGTTTTTAATTTCAAGATTGCATATTTTTTATCTTTTTTGTTATAAAATGTTATTTAGCACTTTTTTTATTTATAGAGAAAAAATATATACAAAAAGAATTTAAAAAAAGGGTTAAATAAAAACCACTACTAATTTAAAGTTTACACTTAGAAATGTTGTTTTTGTTGTTGTTGTTATTCTTGTTATTGTATTTGTTGCTTCGTTTACTTCTTTTTCTAACGTTTCAACAAAAATGTTGTTGAACTTTTAAAGTCACGATTTTTGTGACTCGCAGCACATGAGTTTTTTAATTTTTTTTCTAAAGTTTTCGTAAATTTTTTGAAATTTGCAACATTTTTTCTACCGTTTTTTTTTTCTAGCACGCTTTTTGAGCGATTGGCAGATGCGCGCCTTTAAATGCTTTATGTTGTGCTGCGAGCTGGTTGTATTTGCAGCCAGAAAAAACTTGTGTAAAATTATAAAACGTCGACTATAAAATGTTGACATTTATTAGTTGTGCTTAAGATTTGTTTGAACAAAAAAAAAAATATATAAAATAAATAATGTTGTGTAACATTTGTTCAAGTTTTGTTGCTTTTGCTTTTATTGTTTTCAATAGCAAAAGCTTTTACAAGAATTTGTAATGCTTTTTTATTTTCACTATTGTAGTCTTATTAGATAAGAGTAGAAAATATTATTGCGATGCGATTAAGATGTTTGAAAAGAAAATACATACATATATTTTTAAAAGAATTTATTCAACGCAGTAACATGAAATTTGAGCCGCTATTTTATTTTTAGCGTTTTTTTTTAATTTTTATCTTAAAAGATTTTTAGTCTATCGTGACTATTATTAGGCTGAAGTTCGTAGCATACAATAAGCCCAAAAACGTTGCATTGTCGGGTCCCATTTTCTCAATTTTTAGCAACGGCCGTAACGTGCATGTCTGATTTGCATTACTCGCTAGCTTGGATTCCAGTCGCTTTCTTTTCGGTCACCTAAGTCCCCTCCAGACTTGCAATTTTTGTTGCACCAATTCTAGAGTTTATTGGTGAGAAGTGTTCGAAGCTTGGGGAGGGAGCTTTGAAATTCGCACTTGTCAATTCGTAGTGGCCGTAGGTGTATTCGACGTTTTATTTGATTCTATTTTAATTCTATAGAAATATTAAATACAGGGTGTCCGCCGGGAAGGTAAACTACTTTGTTTTGCCGCCATTTTGCTGAACATTAGTCTTGACAGTTCATATTTGGCAGTCGTGAAGTAGACACGTAGCAAATTTATTATGAAAAATATTCGATAAAGCAACGTGTTTTAATCGTTAAAACATTTTATCAAAATCAATCATCGATTACTGTAACGATGAGAAAATTACGTGAATTTTTTGAGAGAAACAAAGTGCCAACAGAACGTACTATTTATCGTGGAGTGAATAATTTCGTAGAAAGAGGGTCCGTAGATCATAGGCCCAAGCATGGACGTCAACGCACTGCAAAATCGGCTGAAAACATTACTGCTGCTCGAAAAAGAGTTCAAAACAATTTATCAACCTTAATTCGATGCCGTGCTCAGGAGCTTGGTCTTCAAAGAACAACTTTGGCCACAATTTTGCACAAGGATTTGCATTTGTTTCCATTTAAGTTTCAGTTGACACAAGAGCTTCTTCCACAAGACCTTTTACGCTGACCATTTATGCCGCCAATAGGATGTTACTGCTCGCCCATGACAACCCCGATTTTCATGAAATAATCATAACGAGTGACGCGAGGTACATTTTCATTTGAATGGATAGAAATGTGAATAAACAGAATAGTCGGTTCTGGGCAATGGAAAACCCTCTAATTATTCATCAGTCACCTTTGCAGCCATTAAAAGTGACGACAGTCTGGTGTGCAATTTGGTCAGGAGGAATCAGTGGACTTTACTTCATTGAAAATGAAAATGGCGTAACGGTAACTGTGAATGGGGAGCGATATCGTGACATGATTGAAAACTTTTTAACGCCACAACTGCATGCTTTGGGCTTGATTAACATGTGGTATCAACAAGACGGTGCCACATCGCATACAGCCAGGATTACAATGTAATTACTGCGAGACCTCTTTTTACAACAAGTTATTTCAAGAAATGGTGACGTTGATTGGCCTCCACGGTCGCCTGATTTGACTGCTCCGGACTTCTTTTTGTGGGGATATCTGAAAAGCAAGATTTATGCAAACAAACTAGAAACGCTTGAGCAACTCTAACAAAATATTCGTAATGAAATTAATGAAATACCGCGTGAAATGTGTGAGAATTTAATGAAAAATGTGCTCAAAAGGGCTCGCATTTGTGAGCAGCAGTATACCTTCCCGGCGGAGACCCTGCACTTGTATGAAATGAAATTTTACTGTATATATATATATATATATATATATTGTAACGATTAATTTGGCTCAAGTTCAAACCCGAGTTTACCCATTTATTTATTTTTATTTAATTTTTATTAGAAAATTTTTTGGAACAATTATGAAACAATTTACAATTTGTATTATTCACCAGACCAGCTGAACGGATCAGTACTGCTTTCCAGATCGCAACACCATCTCATTATTATTTGACAAATTAGAATACGAAAACTACACACCTATTCATTTTTACATGTTAAATCAATTTCGGTTAGTACGAAATCCCATCTCTGATGAATAACTACTCTTTGGCTAAAAAAATTTAACGAGTTCGTCAATTGTGCGTATCCAGTTTCATACCTCTAAAAACGTTTTTTTTTTTGTTAATTTCTATCATTAAAAGTGCTCACCCGACGATGCCTTTTTGAAAGCAAATCCTTAAAGGATATAAAAATGGTACAACCTAAAAATTGATTATATATTCATACGATATACAGACCACACATACACACATACAAATATTCCAGAAATGATGAAAAAATTCCCAGTTTAGCGTCGGTTCTGAAAGGGTTATTTATTTTGCTAAAATTATTGTTATTTAAAACTGAAATAATAGAATTTTCTAAAAAGAAAATTACATTGTACTGTCACCCACTGGGTATTTAGATTTCGAACTTGTTCGTTCGAGTTTTTCTAGTTTGAAATTGTGCTACTCGCCAATCGAACGAGACATTTATATTGTCCGATAGCGAACGTCTTAATCTTGGATCGAACTAAAGCGGCGACGAGTAGATCGCTGTTCTTAATAGCACTTTGAGTTTTTTTTATAAACTACTCAATGCTTTCATAATGATGTGAATGTGCTTTTCGAAATAAAATTGGAACAATCTTCGTTAAGCTATTTCAAAAATTAAATATCAATAATTAATTGGCACAATGTTTGTATTTATTAATTTAATTTCGTAACAAATTTTAATACAACGCCACTAATGAAATAGCAACTTGACTGCTTAATAAATATAAATCTTTAAGTTCGTTAAAACCCCATGATTAATGAACTTTAACACCATTTAACAGAAAACTAAATAAATAACCCACTCTTGAGCACAAAATAAATAAATAAATAAGCAACCAAAAACATGTTTTAACAATTGAAAGTATTTGTTTTTTTTTTCTTTTAATAATTTGGTAATAAAATATTAATGCCGCATTAATGAAAAATAATTACATATTGAGAAGCTTTTAATTTTGCACACATGAAAACCGGATTTGTTTAACATGTTTTAAATATGTTGCACACTTATTTTAAATATATTCTTGCAATGAAAAAGCAAATTGTCAAAACATTGATCAAATATTTGCTGGCAATTTTTCAACGCCAAAACTGTGATTTTATTTACTTTTTTTGTATTAAAAATAAACTTTGATATTTAAGAAAGAAGCTGAAGGAAAAGATGTTGGGAAATTTAATAATCATGTTATGCTACAAGCAAATACTTAAAAGCCTATTGCCAATAGATTTAAAATAATTAAAATAGCAATTTTAGCTTCTTAAAGATCCATAAAATCACAGAAGAAGCGTCCAAAGCGAAACGATAAGAAGTATATGAATTTGTATGTGAACATGTATTTGTTAGCAGCAATATTTATGGTCGGTCATGTGTTATGAGTATGAGTTGAGTATTATATGGTTGGTTTTAATAATTTATAACACATTTAACATTTAAGTTAGCATATGAAAAATAAACATTTATTTGCACATAATTGATACATTTATTTGGGGGCAGTTCCACTTGGTGAAGGAATTTGAATTCTTTAAGAGATCAAAAAATGTTCAGAAATTGCTCGATGATTTTATTGTGTTTTGCAGGAGGTAGTTTTTATTTTAGCGTTGGCAAGACAATGGACACTTCTGTATACTTCTGCTCTAAATATGATTTCAACAAAAAGATATTTTTTTTAAAGAACCAACACAAACCGCGAAGACATTTTTGCTTGTCTTTAGAAATGCCCGGGGTCTAGGCAGGAATCGAACCTCCGACCCCCCGACTAATAGCCTAGTATGCTATCTACTAGTCTACGGTAAAAAAATATTTATTTGTTTATTTAAAACTTTAGTTACATAATATAATTATGGAAACTAAATACGAATGAGGATTAATAGTTGCGTTGGCTTTCAACTCCGATTTTGGATCAAGTTAGATTCTTAAATTATTTTCAAACAAAAAGTTGCAAATACGATCAGATGTGTTTGTTAGCAAATTCAAAGGTATATTAGGTCCAAATATTCGGTTTCTAGAAGAACAATGGGCGGGGCATTCTTTTAAAACGTGACTAATGTTGAGCTGTGTGTTTCAAGTGGAACATTATGGAGCGGGTTTGTTGTCTAAAAGGTGTTGATGTGAGAGTATACTGTGATTAATTCTGAGTCTTGTTATGATGGTCGTTTTCAGCTTTGGACAGGACTTAGGATATAATGGTTTGGCTCCAAAACGATTGGTGTTTTTGTAATTATGTTGATATTTTTTTAGAATTTTATTAATTATCTTGTAAATTTCTATTAATTCATGTAATTTTAATTAGTTCACAAATTGATGAAATATTAAACAATTTGCAAATTGAAGAACAATTTTTTTATGTTCTTCTTCTAAGAAGGATTGAATGAATATTTGAAAATGTTTCCATTGTGTGGTCGGTCGCCTAATATTATTCAATAAGTCATTTTTGCTCGCAGCACAGACGAATCTAACGATCTTTCTTAACAATGACGGCTCTAAATGTTGCTCTAAATGCGATAGAAAATTTCATTCGAACATTTATTAAAACAAAAATAAAATACATACTGGAATTTGTTATCATTTTCAATATGAATATTCACATGAAATTTTCTTTCGCCTTCAGAGAAACAGTCTTTGAATTTTTAAGTCCTCTGTCACAAGTGACAGAGTTACAAGTTTGACATTTCGTTTGTAATTACAAACCATACATTTGTTTACATTAAGAAAATCTGATGAAAACTCATTGCAACTCTTCTAAAAACTGCAACAGTAAGTTAAAAGAGAGTCTGCTGCTCTTTTTATTATTGAAGGTTGATGAGAAATTTCAAAACTATGGAACACCCCACATGTTTGCTTTAGCATGCATAATATTACAAAAACAACAACAACAACACAAGTTTAAAACATTTTCACATGTACATATGTGAATCTTCATTGTTATATTATTGTTGTTTTTTTTTATATATATATTTTTTTGTAATAATATGTTTTATATGATCGTTATTGTTGTGTTACAACTGAAGCTCCTTCCACTTCTTACAGTGCAGTTCTACAAGTTTTGCCTGATTATAACTTTATAGTTTTGTATTCAACAATGAAACTAAAAGTGGTTTCTTTTAAATGTTTGTTGTTGTTTTTTTTAACTTTAATTTAATGTGCAGAGCATTAATTAAAATAACAAAAAAAAAATATATAAAAAATACTTGTCTTTTTATAGGGACCGTAAGTGATATCAAGAACATGTTTTAATAATGAAAAAAAATTAAATTAAATATTCTGTTATTTTAACAAGTTTTTATTTTTACAACTAATACAAGCACCAAAATAATATTAAATAAAACGAACTCGGTTAAATTAAAAAAAAATAGCCATAAAATTATGTATTATTTGTTTTTGTTTTTCATAAAGGTTAACAAGTTTTCTATTTTTTTGTTCTTTTTGTAACATTTAAGTGATTTGAAAAAGAAACGGCAAACATGAAGTTTATTTCATTAAATTTATTATAATATTTCAGGTAAACAAATGGTTAAACAAATACAAAAAATGTTTTAAGAAATGCACCAAGTATTAAAAGAAAAAAAAAAACAAAAAGTGTGTGAACATAAAGTTTTTTTATGAGAAAAAAATACAGTGGTGGAACAAATAATAGGGACAAGAAAATGTTTTTTACTTAGTTGTTTATTTTTTGCAAAACGAAATTTTCTATTTTAAATTTTAGTATTTTTAATTTTCTATTTGGAGGAGTATCACTGCAAATCAATGGTATATTGTACTTTTCATCTATTTTTTCAACTGAGGTATATTTTATTGTCGTTTGATTGAAAACGGACGTGTTGGAATTAAAAAAAAATAATAATAGATACAAAATTATATTCCCATTATAATTAATGTTATTTATTACTTTTCAGTCCCGTATAACATTAGGAATGACAAAAGTTTTACGGTTTATAACAAATCCAATTAAAATCAAAGCTACAATAAATATTTCCTGCAAAACGTTCAAAAGAATTCAAACAAAAATATCATAAAAACCTTTCGATTGAACTGGACGACAATGCGTCTTCTAATTCTCATGAATCAGAGATCTATGAAAGTGATACTACAATTAAATTCAAATGAAATTTAATTACAGTGCAGACTCGGTTAATGCAACCCTCGATAAGCGCAACATCTCGATGTTCTCAACACCTAAATTCTTAACATTGGTGACTCTGTTAATGCAACTTTTCAAAAAACAACAACTCAATTAACGCAACTTTGCAAACAAAGTTAAGAATTTTTCTTTTGTTTTGTTTTTTAATTTTAGTTTTTTATAAATAAATTCAAAACTATAAACTTTTGTGCATGAAATCGAAGAATTTTTTCGTGATGCCATTAAACAATTAAATCTTCAACTTGATAACAACCATCAGTACAAATTCACACACATTAGAATGTGTATTTTTTATTTATTTAAATATGTATTTGTTTTTATTCTTTATTTTAATTAAATTAATGGCATTTATTTTGAAAGTTAATCTTTGTTTCTTTAATAAACCTTTTATTTGGTTTTAAAATAAGCTTTTTAGTGGAAAAGAAACATAGAAATTTTTACTTGGTTTTCGCAACAAACTCAGTTTCCGCAATAGCCCAAAATTTTTATTGGCATTAACCGTGTCTCCACTGTAATTTTAATTAGCGAAATGCAATAATTATATAGCGTCCAATTTTATTTCTACAGAAATAAAAAGAACATAGACTTAAAAAATTATATTAAAGTGAGCTCCTTGCAAATGATTTTGTACGAATTAAAATTTATAGAAAATTATAGAAAATTATAGCATACGAATTTTATTTAAAAAATAGTAACAGTGTACATAAGCACACTAGTGTGTCCCAAAAAAAAATATTTTTTGCCCCAGCATTCTTTGAAAGCTTATAGGATAAAGTATTTTTGTGATTTTCTTTCAGATTTTTCGGAAGAGGTTTAGAGGTCGCTAAAATCGAATTTAACCCAAAACCCGAGATTTCTCGACTTTACTTGAATTATTATTACTCGGCCCATTAGTATGATTTTCTTTGTTAATAAGTAAATTTTTTTTTAAAGAAAACTGTTCAAACTTTACTTCCCTGTACAGGTATTATAAGTTTCGGTTGCTTTTTTGCTCATTTGTGTACCCTTTATGACATTTTTTTGTAAATTTAGCAGTTAACTTGTCTTCTTACTCTGCTCGACTTGCCCTTATTAAGCTGCCTACTTTAAAAAGCCGTAGAACTATGCTGGATGTATCGTTTGTCTTCAACATTATTAATGGTGATATCTGTTCTGGATTTTTGATCCATGAAATTTCGTTTAATGTTCCTCAACGTACATCCCGTAATTTCATTCATCTATCAGTAAAAGTTTTTAGAGCTAATTATGGTGATGCCGATCACCTTAGAAGAATGTGTAAGACATTTAGCCAGTTATATTGATTTATAGACTTTTCATTAAATGTCGATGTAGTAAAAAATGCAATTATAAATTTTCTAAATTTATAACAAATCGTTAGATGTTATATTATTGTATTTCATTTAATGTTGTGTAATGTTAATGAATATTAGTAATTGTCTGTAAGGAATTCAATTCCATAGACAAATAATAATAAGTAAATTTTAAAAATAATGCTTCGCATTTTTTGAAATTTCTATTGAGGTTAAAAAAACTAATGATTCAATTGAAAAAGCTGGATAAATTCTGAGTCATTTAAATAAAAAAATATTGAATTCGCTCTTACCGTTCCAAAGTTTTACCCTTTTTAAGCTTTGTACCCATTTTGTGAAATTAAAAATATTGAAATGTGTTTGCCAGTTATTTATCGGATTTGTTTTAATGTTAGATATTTAGATAAAAGAAAATCGTGCTAATGGGCCGAGTAATGAGCAAAATAAAAAAAAAAAATCCGAGAAAAGTCGGGTTTTGGGTTAAATTCGATTTTAGCGACCTCTAAACCTTTTCCGAAAAATCGAAAAAAATCTCAAAAATTCTTTATGCTATGAATAGGGGTACCTATAAAAATCAAAAAAAATAATTTTTTTTGGACACACTAATGTACACATTGAAGCTGCCTGTACTTGTATACAGATCCCCTTTTTGTCATGTAAGGAGTTTAATAGTTAATCTGATTAAATAAAGAGAAAGACTGCAATTCCAGTTTAAGCACAATCTCTGGAATTTTTCAATTCAAGAGTTTTAAAGAATAAATTTTTTGATAATTTTTTTACGTCATTATAAATATATTTTTCCATTTAAATCGTTTTGTTAATATTTTCTCACACTTCGTTTAAACAAATAAATATGTTTTAAAATAAAAGAAATAAAAGCGATTTGCGTTGTTTCCTAAACCACGTTTGTCGCTTAAGTCTTTTGTTTAGCAACAAACAACAACAAAATCTGAACTCGAACTCGAAACAAATGTTTTGTTATTACTTATTGTGTGCTAACATTCATTTAATTTAATTTTAAATCCTTAACGTTATTACATTGTTTTTACAATTTATTCGGCGAAAATAAAACACAAACTTTATTAACATTTAAATAAGTTTTGGTTTTGTTTTTTTTTTTTTTTTGTTACTTAAGTCTTTTTTGTTTTGTTTCATGTTAAAACTAAAACAATCATGAGCAAACATTTACATTTGTCATGGTGTCTTGTGCAAAATTTTTATTTTGAAAAAAAATATACAAAAAAAAAACTATTGTGGAAAATATCAAAAAGTCTTTATTTGTTTTTTAAAAGTTTTTTTTTATAAAAAGTAAGAGGTTTGAAAATTTTCAAAAATATGGTTTAAGGTCTACTGATGACTTGCATAACTAGCAATGAAATGCATGTACATAGACTAGCTTCAAACTCTCGGCAAACAAAACATTTTTGAAATAAGATATGGAGACCAGACTCGAATTTACTAAATTGTGGAAAATATTTAATATTTTTTTGGTTAATTTAAAATCCTATTTAAGAGTTTTTGGGGAAACTTAAAACAGAAAAGTGACAACTGACAACTGACAACCAGCTGCAAAGTGTAATAAAAACATATACAGTGTTGGCCATAACTAAAGCACCCTAAAGTACACATTCTGGAAATCAGCATTTTATTTTATCAAAAAAATCTTTTTTAAAGGTATTATAAAAAGTTTTTGTAATTAATAATAGCATTATTTTAAAATTAACTTTAACTGCCTGTTTTTATAAAATTAAAACAAAATTGTGAGGGAGAATTAATATTGAAAACAAGAATAAAATACGAGAAATTGTTTTTGATTTCAATATAAATTCTCACTCACAATTTTGTTTTCACTTTATCAAAACAGGCAGTAAATAAATAAATAATTGTTCTCTAAAAATATTTTTAAAATTAAAAAAAAATAGAGAACCATAAACCAAGTCGGACAAAACAATGGCATCCCCTTACAGAAATTTTAAAAATTTTGCTACGCTGTTGTTTGGAATGCAATTTAACGATACCCATCAAAAACGAATTCTAAACAGATAAACAGCAAAGTGGTGCATAAGAATAAAATTGTTACAAATTAATTTTTAAATAATTTCAATGGCGAGAAACAGGTACTCAAATTAATTTAAAAATAAAATTATTAAAGATTGGAGGTCTGTGGCCTATCAAGGCATGAGATAAGCAAAAAATATTCAATCAATCGGTCAGTGATTTTTCGGCTTATTTCAGTTTTTACGTCCTCGTAAAACATCACGTCATGAAGATTCTTTGATCAAGAGAGCAATACAAACAGATCCTACAACGGTTGGTTGATTGGCTTACGCGGCTGCCGTCTACTGTATAATTAGACGATTAAAAAACACATACGACGTTAATACAAGCTTGTGAATTGAACAACTATAAACTAAAAAAAACTTTTTAATGAAAAATAATTCAGATTTTTTTGTATCGTATTTTGGGGGTGCTTTACTTATCGCCAATACTGTGCATGAAGTCTGATGAAAGACTATTGCGTCCTTCCAAAAATAGCATATGGTTTCGTTCTGTTCTACTACTATCAGAATAATTTAGATTTTCCTATATTTTATTCTTAATTGAAATAATTCAAATTAAAGATTTCAATGCTGATTCAATAACTTTCAATTAAAAAAATAAGTTTGTAAAAAATACTCAAAAATAAAATGTTTGCTATTTTAGTTTGTTGTTAATCTAATTGCATATTTTGCATTTTGAAAATTAAATTAATATATTTGACCACATATATTCATTCGTAAATTCCTTTTACCCAAAAATGTACAACCACAAAAAAAGCTTTTTAAAAGCACAAGCTGCAAGCAACTCAAAGTATGTATGGGTCTTAAGTCTTTTGTTTTATGAAAGTTTAAAAAGGTTCGTGTGTTAAATGTGGTTTTTTTCTCTTTCATTTGCTTGTTAACAAATACAACCACCCCCAAAATGCCTTCAATTCCTTTAAAAACAAACAACAAAACTTTCAAATATTTTTGGCAAATTTAAAATTTGTCCAGGTATGACGCAACTAGTCTGCTTCAATTTGTTTGCTTTTATTTTTATTTTTTTTATTTACGTATTAAATTATGTTTTGCCAAAATTTGCATTTCAGCCTTAAAGCCAGCCATTTGAAATAAAACAATTTTTATAAGATTATCAAAACGAAAAGAGAGAAATAGCAGCACAACTATAACACAAACTTGTAAAGTTTAAAGTCTGTTTACTAGTACATATAATAAATAGTTAATAGAGGCAACAAAAAAAATAAATAAATAGAAATAATTTTGCAAGGTCGTTCACTTAATTGTACTCGTAGCTTGAATAGGGAGAGGGAAATACGTTTGTTGTTGTTTTTTATATATATATATATATAGAATTAAAGCTTGAAGCAGCAATCAACTAGATAAAGGGTGATGTTCAAAGCGCTGAGTTTGTTCAATAAAAAAAAAGATAAAGTATACTGCATCTCATACAGAAGAATGATTTTGCTTTGCAAAAGTCTAGTTTAGAGCTGGAGAATCGGTAAGTGCAGATGTCAAACTTAGTGGTTCTAAGTCTGAGATAATTTTCTTACTGAAGTCGCCGCATAATAGATCCAGACGGACTGGAGTTTTTTTATGTCTGTTTATTAATTTTTTTTAATTCAAAACACTGATTTAGCTTGGCAAGCACCCAGGGTCATGGCAGGAATTCAACGCGCAACGCCTAGATTAATAATCTCGTTCCCTGTGCTCTTCTCTATCGGGGCACATTTTTTTAAAGAACAAACTGAACATATTTGTATTTCTTTTTAATAACAAATCTTTTTGTGCTGAGTCGCGTGTCTTTCTGAAACCACAAGTTAATAATATTTTTCTTGTGGCTTTTTTAGAGACGAAAAATTTTTTTTTTTAAAAGTTTCCTGCACAATCAACCAGTCAAAGGGGGAACCCAAAAAACGATTTCCAGTGTAAATATAAGAACTAATAATGACTACGCACACATTCAGTTTTTTTTAGCTTTTTCTAAGAACCGCTTGAAGTGCTTAAAGCTGAGCTTAAATGCTCAAGATGGTTAAGATGGTTAAGATGATTTTACAATAATTGCTGCAAATAAATCCGCTACACAGTGTTCAGATAAAGCTTAAACTATTTCCCAATTAGTCGACTATAAGGGCTCTTAAAGGGTCTACAACTTATCTCACAAAATAAAAATCTTTATAAAATAATTATTTATTTGAAATTGGAATGGCCTCGAGCCACTTAGAAAATGTAAAAAAACTCGAAAATTCTTAATCCAGTCATAAAAAAAATTCACTGTGTATAAAAGTGATCAACAATAAAATGTTTAAAAATAATAATAAAAACAGCAATAAAAAATTAAAACATAAAAGCTCCTCAAGAAAAACAGAAATGGAAATTAATGAAAGTGTAAATTCAAAATGATCCATAGCAGTCTGTACAAAATCTATTTTTATTTAGCACACAAAAAGAAAAGGATTTTTTTCTGATGACAACTTTTTTCAATGGTTTCTTTAATCCAAAGTGATTAATTTTTTTGGCTAAAGTTCGTAACATTTTTTATTCAGAAAGAATTGGACATGAGACAACAAAGCAACAAGGGAAAATTTTAACACCAATTAATTTCAACTTACACGGCAGAACAGAAACAACGTTGTTTTTCGGGAGCCGCTACACTCCCATCATCAGTGTTCATGTGTGTTTCCATGTATCCGCCACTGTTTAGGTGGCTCGGTTGAATGTGATTTCAAATTTGTATTTATACAAATAATGTCTAGAAAAAGGATACAAGAGTTATTTGTATTATTATTTTTGTTTTTACAGTAAACACTGTTTTACCACTATCAATATTCAAATTTTACCATCACTAATTAACGTTAAATTAACCCCTTGTTACATGTTTGTTTTATCTCATGTACCATTTTTTCTTTCTAATTTTTGTTTTTACTTAAGACAAACTTTTTTGGTTTGATTAATACTTAAGTGTTATTGCTTTTTGTTTTTTTGTCAACTAGCTGAGTTTTTTGATTTATTTGATCAATTTTAACTAGTTATGTGACAGTAAACATTGCAAGGCTCATGCCAGTAGCTAATTTTTATTTAATGTGATTATTTTTCGAACAATTTTGTTGTTAATGGTTTCTTTAATCCAAAGTGATTAATTTTTTTGGCTAAAGTTCGTAACATTTTTTATTCAGAAAGAATTGGACATGAGACAACAACTTTTTTCTTTTATTGCAGGAACACATACAAGAAGTTCTAGACAAATGGACCCAAATTGATGATGAAATTTGGGCCAAAGTTATTGTCTTTGAACGTAACCGCCGTGTGGCCAAAGCATATGCCAGAGCACCAGTATTAACCATAAATGGTTCGGATGATGGCTTCGATGGCATGAGGTAATAAAACTCATTTAATTATGTACTTTATGTTGAAATTAACTTTCGGTAAACAAAAAAAAAAAAACAAAAAACAAAAACTGGCCGTATAGTTTATTATAAACTAGTCTATTAATTTTGTTTTTAATTTCTTACCCTTGACCCAGAAAATTTAATAGCTACAGACAGCACAGAGATTGTTGCTACTAAACACAGCCAATTATTTAAATTAAAGCTAATAAATTAAATAGAAACACCTCCGACATAACGCATCATTATTATGATAGACAAACGCAGCGCCAAACATCATCATCAATAGCAGTCACAATTTTTCTTTAAATGTACAAGAAAAACAAAACATGTTTTTTTAATCAAAACACTTAACATTTCATACAAGAAAAAAAAACTCTTGATAACTGAATCAATCATAATAGATATTTCAAATCGTCAGCATCAACTGAAACAGAATCATAAAATTGTCGTTTTGCTTTTAACATGACAAGATAAATATTATTTTTATTATTTTTTAGATTTCTTTGATTGTTTAAATCCAAAACCCTTCAAAAATAAGTGCATGTTTGTGTAAACAAACACAGTTTGATAACCTTAATGTTTGAATATTTTCAAAAACAAGAAAATAGAAATAAACGTCAAAACAGAATCTGTAAAGTCCATAAAAAAGGTACTTTTTTCGAAGATACTTTTTTAAGAGGTGCCTTTTTCAAGACATATTTTTTGAAAAATCCGTATCTTTAAAAAAATGTGAAATCTATGAAACGTAAATTTCTTCAAAATATGCTCCTTTTTGCAAATGTACTTTTCTAACAGTAATTTTAAATAAGTATTTTTCTAAAGGTATTTTTTTTAAATACAATATTTCCAATGATACTTTTTTGAAATGTACTTTTTTATATTTTTTTAAATGATACTTTTTCAAATGTAATTTTTTAAATAAAAATATTACCGTTGTTCAAAAGGAATATTCCTAAAATTTAATCGTTTTAAAGTGTACTTTTTTAAATGTACTCTTTTTTGAATAAACTTTTGGAAAAAGGTTCTTTTTAAAAGATTTTTTTTAAAAATCCTTTTTGAGAAGATATTTTTTTAAATATTGTTTTTCTAAAATCTACTTTTTTAAAAGTTACTAATTTAAAGGTACTTTTTTTTAAAACTTATTTTATTTAAAAAGTGCTTTTTTAAGTGGTACTTTTTTGAAGTGTACTTCTTTTCAAAGTCCTTGTTTTAAAGGTTCTTATTAAACGTTCTTTTCTAAAAACACATAATTTGAAAAGGTTCTTTTTGCAGAAGGTACTTTTTGGAAAAATTATATTTTTATCAAAATCCTTTTTTTTACAAAGATCCTTCTTTTCAATGGTGTTTTTTTAGAAATTACTTTTTTAAGTAAAAATGTGCTGTAAGTAATTTTCGTAAAAGGTACTTTTTTCAAGGTACTATCTTAAAAGATAATTTTTTAAAACGTATATTTTTAAAGGTACTTTTATAAATAAATGTTTTAAAAGGGTATTTTTTTAAAAGGGTACTTTTATTTCATTTTCAAAAGTACTTTTTTAAATGTACTTAATTTAAAAAGTTCTTTTTAAAGGTACTTTACTTAAAAAGTACTTTCTTAATGGTACTTTTTTTAAAAAGTACTTAATAAAAGGTTTTTCTAACGATCTTTTTTAAGGTAATAAGCACACACCTTTAAATGGGTACCGTTTAAAAAAGATGTACTTTCACTAAAAACGTGTTCTTTTTCTAAAAAAGTACTTTTTGCAGTTAATTTTTTAATGTACTTTTTTGAAAAGGTGAATTTTTTAAAAATAAATTATTTTAACACCTCTTTCTTTAAAGGTTTTTTTTTTGTATACTATATATCTTTTTTAAAATATCTTTTTTAAGTTATCTCTTTCAAAAGGTACTTTTTCCAAAAGGTATTTTTTCCAAAAGGTATTTTTTTCAAAAGCTGCTCTTTTCAATAATTACTTTTTAAAAGTTACTACTTCAAAAGGTACATTTTTCAAAAGATACTTTTTTTATTAAATAAGTGTTAACAAGAGAGTCTTTTTAAAAATTCACCTTTTAAGTGTACTTTTTCTAAAAAGGCATTTCTTTAAAAAGTACTTTTTTGGGCAGCTGCTTTCTTCAACGGCGATATTTTTTAAATGTACTTTTTTAGAGGTCACGTTTTTGCGGGTATTTTTTAAATGTACTTTTAAAGTACTTTTTGAAGATACTTTCTTAAAAGTACTTTTAAAAGGTTTTTTAATGTAATATTTTAAGATATCAATTCTACAAAGGTAATTCTTTTGAAACTATTCCTTTATTAAAAGTTCTTTTTTTTAAGATAACTTGTCTTAAAAAAGTACTTTTCAAATGTACTTTTTTCATAAGCAGTTTTTTCAAAAGCAGTTTTTTCAGAAGTGTTTATTTAAGAAGTACTTTTTGAGAAATAGTTTTTTAAGAAGTAAAAGAGATTGTTTCCTAAAGAGTACTCCTAAAAAACTTTTATAAGGTAAAGATATACTTTTTTAAAATCTAACTTTTTAAAAAGTAATTTTTTTAGGGAGGTATCTTTTAAAATGCCCTTTTTTAAATATTTCCATGTAAAACTAGACTTTTTTTTTGGCTCTTTTAAAAAAGATAATTTTTTAAAGCGTAACAATGTACAAACATACACATTTTTGTTTTCTTTTTTATTTTTCTTTAACCTCTATTGACATTCTGAACAGCACATTTCGAAGATATTCGAAGACTGCATTTTAATTTGACAACCAACAACTTTTTTCACGTCCCATCACACATTTAGGTATTTGAACTTTTGCGTTAACAAAAGAAACCGAAAACTAAGCAAAAATAATTTATTTACTTTGAAGTTTTGCAAAAAAAAAACAAAAAGAAACAAAACAAAGAAATTGAATTAAGCACGTTTACATCTCGTATTTAGAGATATCAACTTTACAAAATGTCACAACTTTAATTCGCCAAAAACGTAAAAAGAACAATCCCTGTTTAAATAAAACTTCAAAAAATCATTAAAGACTACAACAACAAATTTCAAAGTACGAGTACAAGACTGACTGACTGACTGACTTACTCATTTTGATTTGAAACTTAAGGAGCTTCTTTTTCTAGTTGATTGTCGTTGCTGTTGACGAAATGAAATGCAACTCATGTTTTTGGCAACAGCACAAAATGACGATGACGACGATGATGATGAGGATGATGGGAACGGAGTTAAAGCTACCATTCGCATGGCTTTAGGCTTCCTTTAGTCGGTCGCTCTGTTGGTTTTATATTTCTTTTGTATTTTCGTTGATTTGCTACTCGTATAAACTATGCCAAGTAAAGTGCACTCACTCACTGTATTCGTTTGTAGTTACAACAAGATGCAAAATAGATGATATGATTGCATTGTTGTTTTTTGTTTCTACATTTTGACTTCTTGTCGCTGCTGTCTCTTCTTCTTTTTCTACTTATTCTTCTTCTTCATCTTCTTCTTTTGTTTGCTGCCATTGTTGCAGTCTTTAAATAGCGAAAGTCAAACGTGGCGAGGTCATTGTAATCATCATCTTAAACGCGATAGTTTAAATATTTAAATTTATGATGAATTTCTGTTAAATTTTTCCCCTCTTGTGTTTCTTTTTATTTTTGCAATTTGTTTCCATCATTTTTTCATCGGAAATCATAACAAGTGCTTGTTGCTAGAGTTCAACGAAAAGAAGCAGGCGGCAAACCTGAAAAAAAATACATAAAACAAATGAGGAGTGAACAACTAAGGAAAAACTCTGTTAAATCAAGTGCTAAAATGTTAATTTGAAAATTAAATGGAGTTTGGCAAAGGTTAATATACAATCAGTAGAAGAAAAAAAAAACAAATAAAATTGGCATTCAAAAGAAAAGTAACAATTTATTAAATCTGCTTCACAATTTGTTGCTGCCAAGTTGGTGTCTTAAGTCTTTTGTTTTCCCGCACCCTCATAATTTTTCTCACTTTTTTATTTGACAAGATTTGTTTTATGATTATCAATTAATTATCATGAAAATTGTAACGAGGCTTGTTTTTTTTATTGTTTTCCTTTGTTCAATTTAACATTTCGCCTTTTAAGCGTGTCTAATTAATACTTGTGCTTGTCTATAGTAAATTTGGATTTTTATAGCAGCAGGCGAGAGAGAGAGAGAATGACTAACAAGACATCATCACTAT
This sequence comes from Gymnocheta viridis, assembly GCA_956483585.1. NCBI lineage: Eukaryota > Metazoa > Arthropoda > Insecta > Diptera > Tachinidae > Gymnocheta > Gymnocheta viridis. The sequence continues at coordinate 82,047,271 of OY101443.1, forward strand.
TTTTTTGCATTTTTTATAGAAGTTCATGCAATAAAAAAGACAGAAAAACTATTAAACATAAATTAAATCAACACTTTTGACTCATATTGTGGCACAAACGACAGACAAGCAATCCTCCGCACACTGTCCTTTCAACAACGACAACAACAGCAACTACTACTGAATTTCTTAACTACTGTTTAAGTGTGCGTGAGTGTTACTGACAGATTTAATTAATAGACATTTAAATATTAATTTTTGAGTTGGAGTTAGAGTTGGAGTTGAGTCGAGACTACAAGTAGAAGGTGGCAAAACTGATAATAAAAAAACTTCTTTGGTCATTTCATGCTTTGCTTAACGATCCTTTTATGCAAATTATAAATAATGTGTTGCTGTTAATCATTTGACTGGTTTAGTTTAATCGCTGGGCCATTTATATCATGTTTATTGACATTGTCAAACAGTAACTAAATTACAAAAATTGCTGACAAGGTAAAATACAATAAAAAGGATCCTTGTTTTTTTTTAATTTACACAAAAAGGGAGTTGGTAAATAGGAAGACACAAGAAAAAATTTTCTATATCGATATTAAGTGGGATTTACTTAACAGTTTAAGCAAGATTAAAAAGGCAACTTTTAAGGGAAGCAGTTCTCATTAAAAATACCCATTAACGTTTAATAACATTTAAAAAAAAATATCTCAAAAAAAAATTTACAAAAAAAGTAATTTCCTCTTCCTGTTGAAGTTCTCGAAGAAATTAGCTGCCTGGCCCACGAAGTCGAACGTGAAAATACATTTAAAACAAAATTTTAGAAATTGTTTTTGTTTTAAATTTCACAAAAGAACGATATCGTTCGACATCGTGGGCCAGGCAGTATGTGTTCTAAAAATTTTCTTTTGAAGAAAGCACCATGTAAACAGACAATTCAAAAAAGTTGCATTGAAAAAAGGAGTACCAGCTGAAAAAGGAAACCAAAAGTGCCTAACATATTTTTTTATAATTTTACAGCAGCATGAAAGAACTTTATAAAATGCAAACTATTGTAATTTAAAACTAATTTTTTAAAACTTCTTTAATGACACTATCCAGAAAAAACCTTTTTTATAATCACAATAGGTTGCATTTTAAAAAAGTCCTTTCACGCTGCTGTAAAATTATGAAGGCGAAGGCCCTAGCAGCCAGTCCCTTTTTCTATATACACATTTTCAGTAAATTAAATTTGCATTAATATTAATAATAATAGTAATAATTATGTTAAGCCCTTATGCATTTCATAACACGCTATGTAAATACCTGTTAAAGAGAGTAGTCCGTTTTAAAAATAGGTGACTTTAAAAAATACTTTTGCAAAAGAAAGTTTTGAAGAGGTATATTTTGCAAAAGGAACGTTTTAGAAAAGTACCTTTAAAAAAATCCTTTTGTTAAATATACAATTTAAAAAAGTAGATTTAAAAAAGTACCTTTTAAAAAGGTCAATTTTATAAAAGTACCTTTTAAAAAAGTACCTTTTAAAAAAGTACCTTTTCAAAAAGTACCTTTTAAAGAAGCACCTTTTAAAAAGTACCTTTTAAAAAAGTACCTTTTGAAGAAAGTACCTTTTAAAAAGTACCATCTAAAAAAATACCTTTTCAAAAATCACTTTTTAAAAAGAACATTTTAAAAAAGTACATTTTAAAAAAGTACATTTTAAAAAAGTTCCTTTTAAAGAAGTTACCTTTAAATAAGGTACCTTTAACAAAATAAATTTTAAGAAAAGTAAATTTTAAAAGAAATTACCCGTTAAAGAAATTACCTTTTAAAAAGGTAATTTTTTAAAAAAGTACCCTCTACGAAAAACTACTTAAACTATTTTTACAAATGTGCACTTTACAAAAATTGCAATTTAAAAAAGTACCTTTAAAAAATATCTCTTACAAAATGTACATTTTTAAAAAGTACCTTTAAAAAAGTGCCCTTTCAATAAGGTACCTTTAAAAATACATTTTAAGGAAAGTACTTTTGAAAAGTACATTTTAAGGAAAGTACTTTTGACAAATACATTTTAAGGAAAGTACTTTTGAAAAATACATTTTAAGAAAAGTACCTTTTAGAAAAGAAGAAGAAGTTAAAGATAAAGTACTGTTTAGAAAGGTACCATTATTAAATCTAAGTATATGTATTACTTTATCCTTTGACACTTTGAAGTCCTTTGAGAAAAAATACTTAAATTTTTAGTAAAATAAAAAGCTGTTGCGATTTTCTCTGCCTACTTTAGTGCCAAAATATTGAGTATGTGGGACTTTTCCCGGCTTCAGGCAATACTGATTGAAATAGAAATTAAAATAGAGATCAATTGTTCCAAACACTTATTTCTCATTCTGAACGGACCGTTAAATTATTTATTTTCTTCCATATAAAAAAAATAAATCATTTAAAACAATCTGCTTGTAAAACATCCTTCTGAAATGGCGCCACCAAAAAAAAACAACGAAATTATTATTTGATTAATATTTGAAATTGCAAGTCGTTGCTATAAAGTAGAAGTAACTATACCGCCCGTGGGCGTCATTTGTTATAAATTTTAAAAAGTTATAAAACAAATCATGATTTTATTGCCAATTTGGCAGGGGCTTAAACTATAATATACATATAATGTTTGTAGTTGCTGCAAATAAAATAAAGTTTGACATAATGTCAATTGTTGATAGATGGTGAAAATTAAAAAAGCTTAACAAAAAAGCTTAATATATTTAAAGTTGAAGTACATACATTCAACTAACTCAGTCTTTGTACAATCGAATTTGTTTATTATTAATGATTCTGGTCACCAATTGTAAACGCAAACAAATGAAGTCAAAGAGTGCCAGCACAATTCAAGGAGTGCCAAGGTTCTTTTGTTAAGACCAACAATTAAATTATGTTAACATGCACACGGGACAGTAAGACAGAAATAAAAATATAGGTTAAACTTTTTACTTTTTTTGTTTCTTGCTATTTAACCAAACAATACACGGGGTTAGCAAAATTTATTGCTTGCAGAAATAAACAGAAATCGCATTAAAATTCAAGTAAATGGGATAAAATTTGCATTTGAATTTCTTGGGTTGGGGAAGCGAAGACTACAATGAGAACAAATTTAAGTGAAGTTAATAAGCAAAGTCACACACAAATAATAAGACTTACGAATATTATTGGTAGAAAAATATGTTTCCAGCTACTGAATGTTCGTGTTTGATTTTATCAGAATAGTGAAACCACGAAATATTTTTTTTTCATTTTTATTTTTTTGGGAACAGACATAAAATTTAAATCTGCATCAACTTCTTAAAGTAAGTTTGAAGAAGGAAGTTTTAAAAAATTAGTTTCAATCGAGTACCTTTTAATGAAAGTATTATTTACAAAATGCCACTTTTATAAAAATATGTCTTTAGTAACTCAATTAGAAAAGTACCTGAAGCCGAAAGCACTCCGAGAACGCCGACGAAGTGAGTATTTGTATAGCAAAAAATATATATTCTAAAAATTATTCTAATTTTTCGACGTTTTATTAATATTTTATAATAAACTTCTCCAAGCATACGGTCAACAATAACAAAATAAAACCTTGATTTTTTCAATAAATATTTCGCTTTCTCTATCGAAAGCTTCTTCAGATATAGAAATAAAATTAATATTTTTAGTCAGAAAGAATTGGACATGGCAGAGCAGAATTAACGTTGTTTTTCGGGAGCCGCTACACTCCTATCATCACTGTTCATGTATGTTTCAATGTATCCACCTCTGTTTAGCTGGCTCAGTTTTGAAATGTGATTTCAAATTTATATTTATATAAACTATGATTCGAAAAAGTATACGAGAGTTATTTGTATTGTGGAAGGTATTATTCGTGGTTTTTAAAGAAAACACAACTTCACACCACGATCAATATTCAAATTCCACCATCACCAATTAACGTTAAATTAACCCATTGCTACCCATTTTTTTTATCTCGTACCATTTTTCTTTCTAATTTTTCTTTTTTACTTAAGACAAACTTTTTTTTGGTTTGATTAATACTTAAGTACTATTGCTTTTTGTTTTTTGCCAACTAGTTTGAGTTTTTTGATTTATTTGATCAATTTTAACTAGTAAACTAAACAATTGTTTTTATTTAATGTGATTATTTTTTCAACTAAATTGATTGTTAGTAGTTTTTATTTGTTACTATTAATTTAATTAAAATTTCTGAAGAAGCTTTTCATAGAGAAAGCGAAATATTTATGGAAAAAAATAAAGTTTTTATTTTGTTATTGTTGACCTTAAGCTTGGAGAAGTTTTTTAATAAAATAAATAAATATTACATTTCACTGGCATCTATTAGAGATAACTAGCGCAATTGCCGCTTGTAACTGGTTTAAGGTCCTTTAATTGGGATTCAGGTTGTAGAGGTCAACCACTCTGATACCAGATCACGATACTGCAGTCTCGGTGTGGTTTTGTTTTAGGCATACTCTACCAGAATCGGTCATTAGAATCGTCCTGATATTTTGAAAACAATTTCGATTTGGTTAAACAGTGCAATAAACCAGGCAGGGTGCAAAATCTCTGCAAGCGATTTCGATCAAAATTTTAATAGACTTAAAATGGAAATTTCAATCAATATCGAATGCTTTAAATTGAAATCAAAAAACTGATAATTTTTTCTTAATTTATGCCATAATTATATAAACAAGTTTTAAGCAAAAATATCTTTATTGAAATAAAGATTTTTTTTGTATTTTTTTAATATTTTTTTTTTTGAGATTCGATTGAACGAACTTGGTTGACTTGAAAAATTTGTGTTAAATATAAAAACCACAAAAATGCTGTTTTATATACTCACATATGTGTACTTATATGCACAAATGTATATGTAGACAAAAGGCGTTGTTAATATGCATACATATGTAACGGGTGATTTTTTAAAAGTTTTCGAATTTGATTTAAAAGAAAAACACATAAACTTTATAGAAATGAAATTTTTATTTGAGTCGATAGCACGATCTATTCAGTTCAATGTTTTAAGTTCAATTTCAGCATACTCTTTCTAACATATCGGCCGGTGTTTCACGAATAAATTCTTCAATATTGTCTTCCAGTGCGGCAACCGTTGCGGACTTGTCCCTATAAACATGAGCCTTAAAATAGCCCCACAAGACTTTAAATCGCACGACCCGGTAGACTAGTAGATAGTGTACTTGAATATTAGTCGAGGGGTCGCAGGTTCGATTCCTGCTTAAACCCTGGGTGTTTCTGCAGACAATCCAAAATGGCTTCGCCGGTTGTGTTTGTTCTTAAAAAAACAAAAAAAAGTAAGTCACAAAATGCTTAATGTTGGCAGGATCTAAGAAACCAATTGACCGGCCACAAGCATAAAATAAACTGTTCCCCGAGCTCACCTCTCAATTAGGGCATTGCTTCGCGTGCTGTGTGGCGCCGTCTAGGTGAAACCACATGTCTGCCAAGTCCAGCTCTTCCATTTTTTGCAAAAAAAATTGTAATCATCGCACGGTAGCCCTCGCCAGTAACGTTCATGCCTTCGTCGTGTTTAAAACGGTGATATCAACGGCCCATAATCCACACCAAACAGTGCATTTTTCGAGATGCACTGGCAGTTCTTGCAATGCTTCTGGCTTCTCTTCACACCACGTACGGCAATTTTACTTGTTCGCATATCCATTCAACCAGAAATGAGCTTCGCCACTGAACACAATTTTCCAAAAAAAAAAAACGTGGTCTGCAATCGTTGTTCGTTTGTTAGTCGATTCATGGCTAAATTATAGACCAAACTGAACATGTTTAACAGTAACATGTTAAACGAAAACAGCTGAGCTGCTAAAAACAGTGTTGCCAAAAAAGAAAGTTGCTAAAAAAATCACCCTTTATGTGTATGTATGCATATCTACATGTATGTACACCTCATTTAAAGAATATATGTTTTTAATATCTTATATGGAGGAGCCAGCCGTGTTAATAAATGCACCTCTTAATATACAAAAGTAAAAAAATGACCAACCGACCGACCGTCTGTTTAAATGCACAAAAAAATTACAACGAAAAAAAAAATTGAAACAGTGGATGACCTTGCAACTGTTGCACTCGCATAATCCATCCTCTACTTTAACTGTAGAAAACATTATATGATTGTATTTTTTTTTTTGTACTAAACAAGTCTGTATTAAATAATGAAGTCATGGTGTGGTTTGCAGCAGGTTTCTGCTTCGTTGAGTTTTTAATTTTTTTTTGTATTCTGTCGTTTTTTTTAGTACAAAACAACTACATTTTCAGGAGATTTTATTTTTTATATAAAACTATTTTTAGATATTAATTTTTTTCAACTCCGAATACCGAATAAAAGTAAAAGTGATTTTCGCAAATAAAAATATAATATTGAAAGCTGTTTAAATGAATTTCAAAATTGGTATCATACAATAAAATAATTCATATAAATTTGATGGAAATCGTGTGGTCTTTATGATCGTCAAGAAGAGCTTTTTCAAGAAAAGACATCCTCTATTAGTTATTGTTTCTGCCATTTTTCCAAATAAATAAATGTTGTGTAAACTTGCACAGCCAACTTTGATCGCAGCTTAGTTTAAAGCTTTTTCATACGAGTATCATGTTAAATTCTTGTTTATTAAATAAATCTAATGCTTGTTCCCATTACGAGCGTGTATGTGCATGTCTGTCTGAAATTTAAATGTTACATGTCAAAATATCTTAAACGTTATTTGGCGGCTATATTGCATTGCCGCGCCGTGCCATGGCATGCCATGGTGTGGCAAAATGTTGGTGTGATTTCTTGGCTTTTGGGGGTTTGTTGTCTTCTAATAAACGAATCGAAGCATAAGAAGAAAAAAAAATTAATGCATAACAACTTTGTTTTTATGCTTTCAATAAATTAAGACCATAAAAACTCATTATTCTTATGCAAAATATATTTTGTCAGCCACTTAAATTCTTAATAACACTCGTAAATCAACACATATGTTATTTTGTATCATTTATATTTTTAATGCGCTGGGCCAGCATGTAGTTTGAAAAGTTTAATGTTTTACTAACAAAAAAAAATAAAAATAAAAAAATTCTGCATAAAAGTATATTTAATATTTTTGTTGTACGATTCATAAGAAAACTCTATTCTCAATGTCACCTTTCTGAAAGGTGCATGTATAAAATGTCTTGCCAAACCTGTCATAATGCAATTTGTTATTTCACTAAAAAGTATCCTTTTTAAAAACTTTTAAATTGCAATTTGCTTAAAATAAATTTATATTGAAATCTGAGTTTATCCATTTCTTCTTAATTTTTAAGAAATTGTTTTATTTTATAAATAAATTTTTAAAAAGGTACTCTTTTAAAATGTACTTTTTCAAGAGTACATACTTTTCATGAAATGTAGTTTTTATTTGCAGTTAAATAGCACTTTTTTCATAAGTACTTTTTAACCGGAATATTTTTAAAAGGTTTTTTTTAAAGTATGTATTTTTTTAAGAGATGTTTTTAAGAAGTTTCAAAAAGTACGTTCCTAAAACGTATATTTTTTTTAATTCACTTTTTAAAAGGTACTTTTTTTAATTTACTTCTTAAAAATGCACTTGTTAAGTTGATTTTTCCAAAAGGCAATTTCTTCAAAAAAGTGCTTTTTTTTAAAGTACTTCATTTTAAATGTATTTTTGGAGTACTTTTTATAAAAAGCTATTTTTCAAAAGTACTTGTTATGAAAAGAAATCTTTTAAATGTAGCTTATATTAAAAGGTATTTTTAAGCTGCTTGCTTTTATAGATTTTCAATTATAGAGCATATTTTTGAGAAGTTCTTTTTTTAAATGGTCTTTTATTTTGAAGAGTTTCATTTCAGAAAAGTATTATTTTTACAGATATTTATAAAAGCACTTCTTTTAAAAAGGATTTTTTAAATGGTAATTTTTTATACTAGTACTCCTTTTACTAGATGCTTCTTTTAAAAGTACTAATTTTAAGACAGCGTTTTTGTAAATGTATATCACATACATTTCAAATTTGTTTTATTTGTTTTAAAGTAAATTTTTTAAAGTAATTTTTAAAAGGTACTTTTTTCATAATATTCTCTTATTTTTTCGACCTTTTTTTTAATAATTATAAAAGATTTCTCCAAGCTTTAGGTCAATTTATATAAAAAAATGTATATTATTTATTTTTTTAATTTATTAATATTAATATTTCGCCAATATCGTTGATTGGCTTCTTTAGGAAATTAAAATTTTTTCATTTTGATTTACAATATTATTTTAAAATTTTACATTTGAAAAAAAAAACAAATATTGTCAAAATTATAAATGAAAAACTTTTTAAAAAAACAAAAAACAAACAAACAAAAAACGGATATAGTATTTTCTATTTCCTGTTTCCGTTTTTATATAATAAATATCTATAACTCTGCGCAACATTTGCCGTATCTGCCCTAAAATTCATCCTCTGATCTGTTGGAACATTTATAATCCGTAACATTTCTAGCAAATATCTACGCTTATAATTAGTTTCTGTATTTAAAATTGAAATATTATTAAAGTTTGGATAATGATCTGAATTGATAATGTAAATCAAAATGAAAAAAAATTTTAATTTCTTAAAGAAGCCAATCAACGATATTGGCGAAATATTAATATTTTAAAAATTAAAAAAATAAATAATATACATTTTTTTATATAAATTGACCTAAAGCTTGGAGAAATCTTTTATAGGTACTTTTTAATAGATTTATTGAGTGGTAACAGCAGTTTAACACTATTTTAAATTGTTTTTTTAATGTGTGATGTAAACAAATTGTGATTTTAGAATATACAACAATAATAAGAATAATAATTATAATAATTTCATTCTTATATTCTTACAGAATCGGTTTATGTGGTTTTGATAATCCCATGCGAGATCAAAAAACTGAAGAACTAAAAAAACATATTGGCCAGGTGAGTAAACAGCGATTACAAATGTGATCTGTTATCTTTAATAACCCGTGTCTACACACAATTATGTAATGTTACAATAATATAATTTATTGAATTTTACACAAAATAAAGAAACGTGAACAAGATCAACGACAAAAAAGAGAATGCGCCATTCATATTGTTGATAAGTGGTTGCGGTTTCAGGGAGGGCAAACGTTTCCGTGATGCTTACTTAGCAAGCGCTGGTTTAAAATCTTATTTATTTTTATTGTGTTGCTAAGAGTAATTTTTGGAAATTATAGATTCCGCTGGAAATATACGCTCCGCCCTCCCCCGCAAGACAACAAACTCGAACTGCACCTTTTGGTAATATAAAATCGAACTCATTATTTGCTGTGAAATAAATAATAAAACATATTGTCATTTGCAAGATAAAAAGCAACACCCACTCCTTGGCATCAGTGTCGCAAAATACTGGCCAGTTGGTTGTTAAGAATAGCAAAATAAATCAAACTTGTCGTTGGCAAAAGAATTATTTGCTAAAAATATTTAAAACAAAAAAAACTTTTCAAAATTATAAAATATTAAAGAACATTTAATCAAATTGAACTGAAGCCAACATTAATCTTTGATAGTAAGTGACGCCTTGAATCTTAAGTAAGACTCATCATATAAGAATGGTCAGCAAAAAGAGTCATAGTGACATTTAAATTAAAGAAGAAAAAAATATATAAAAATAATGAGTTTTCAAATGAAAAACTCGAGATTATAACTCATGTGAAAATAAAATATATAAATATCTTATCCAGTTTCATTCGCTACGTAATCGTTCAACACAAGTTTTAATGTTTCGTAATAAATAATGCAATTTGATAAATTGCCTGAAATGTTTGCTCATTGTTTCAAGGAAATACACAAAAAAAATATCTGTCAGTATTAAATGGTTTAAAGTATTTTGTTAAGATAAAGAAAAATGTATTTTAGTGCTTGATTAAGTAATTAAGATTGAAAGAACATAAACACGTTGGTGTAGAAATGCCATCAATTCACTTAATCGCAATAATCGTTAACAGAAATTCACGGAGACAAACAAGGTGTGAAAAGGTTTTTGAACTGAATATAAATCAGTTTTAATTAATTTCCTTTATGAAAAGAATTTTATTTTAAAGCATCCTTGAGGACACACGACTTCTTTCTTGCTCATGTAAAAATATTTTCCCCAAGAACCTTTTATTTTTTATTTTTTAGTAATAAATTATTACTTTTTTAATCGTTTGTATTAAATTTACTAAAGACGTGCGTGTTTGTGGAGGAAAACGATTACAAAGGAACTAAGAAAACTGACTTTTTTTTTTAAGTTGAAATTATCTTCTTAAAATTAGCAGAGTTATAGAAATTAACTTAATGAATGATTCAAGTAAATTGATGAGCTTTCTCGACATCTTCGAATCTTTTAACTACTCAACGACATTATTCGTTCGCAGCTTTTATACAGAAAGACAATGAAACATTTCTTGTTGAAGTTTTCTAAGAACATTTTATCCGATCCCATGACGTATGTTCGACTTCGTATCACCCAATCTTCGTTATTTATTTACTGCATTTAAATTTATAGATGCTCACCGCTCACATGAACCACATTTAATAAATAAATAATTATTCTAGGAATTCCCAAAGCAATTTTACAAGCAAAACTCAAACAATTTATTCAATAAAAATATGAAATAGCCATCATTGATTAAAACTATTTTATTTTAATTAGTTTAAAACCCCAAGTAATTCAATATTCACTCTTATTTCAGTTGGCGACATCGACGTCACGTCAACAAAATATTAAAAAATAGGAGCTTGTCTACTCGCTCTCGAGAACCATTTTGTGCTAATGAAAGTGTACTTCTGTTCTATAAGGTCTAGAAAATAGCAGGAACCTTTCAATAGTAGTCAGTTGTTTTCGACAATGGGTAGACAAGCCCCAATTTTTTGGTATTGTGTTGCCGTGACGTCTATGTCGCCAACCGGAATAAGGGTGATTATTATTTTAATACATTTTCCAAACGAAATATTTTTTTGCAGGGTGTCAAAATAAAGATGGATGACGCTGGCAACATATTGATAAGACGTTATGCGAAAAGTAATGTTTATGTTAAAAGTACAGCCAGCAATCAGAATGAAGAAACGTCTATAGGTGCCGATATATTGAAACTACCAAATCAGGCATTAGAAAGTGAAAAAATAGTCAAAGTAAGTATTTAAATGTCCTTGATAAAAGAACTTTCTTAAAGTATTCGTACTCAGTGATAAGAGGTCATTATTCTTAATATTAATTTTGAATTGTGATTGATGTGACCAACTAAACACATAAAACGTGCAACAATTTTAATTAATTTTAATTTATATCGTAATTTTCCCGAACTAATATCTTGCTTATTCAGTAAAATTTGTTTAATAAAAATACATTTGTCCAATTCACAGCCTATTTGATGAATTGAAAGTTGTATACAAGTTGTTGTTATATTATATATAAACATTTGTTTATAAACATGTTGATATGAAAATTACCTACAACATTTTCACAACCTACGACTCACAGAATAGATTGTGAATTGGACAACTGAAATTGATTATTGAAGGGAATTAGCTTATTCCTGTGCGTATTTCACTTTTAAAGAATTGTTAAATGACGTAAAATAATTGAAATATTCCAAAAAAAAACTTATTCAATTCAATTCCTTTATTTACCCATAATATTTACATTTTCATTTAAATTTAAATTATATATTTAAGTGTTCAAGAATTTTTCTTTTTCAGCTTAATAACACTGGTTTACAGCCAAAAAATACCAAAAACGCCACATGCCTAGATAAGTTAATTGGGACCTCCTGAACACAAAAAACGCTGTAATTTTTTTCTAGTAGCGTTTTTTAGATAACGGTACTTTTGTGTTTTTCGGTGTATGGTCCCACTCAAACCCTTGTGGAACCCAACCGAAAAGTCCGATCGATATAAATGGCATATCGTTGGATTGGTAATTGAATGCCTTTTCCACCGATATGCTGAAAATTTCCATTTGACCGAAAGTGATGAACAAGGTGAAATATTTCACCAGGAAATGGAAGAAATCGAGAGACGTTGCAAAGGCTGGTGGGATGAACAAATGACGGCGGACTATTGTTGGTTCCTCATTCGCGAAGATCCATCCGAAAAAAAACGCAAAAGTTCAAGTCGCTCGTCATTTTAATTAAAATTTTTTGAATTTACGCCGAATATAGTGTGTGAGCAATGAAAATGAAAATACTGTCGTTCCATAAAATCCTTAATAAAAACTTTATTTTTCATCCGTTTTTTTCAAATTTTTTCAAATAAACTATTTGGTAAAGAAATAAAACTTTCCAGATCTTTACTATAACGTAGAAAAAAAACGAAATAAAAATGAAAAATTTTGAAACAAACGTAAAAAATAGGCAAATTTTGAACTTTGAGGTGCCATAACGTCAGCATATCGACGGAAAAGGCATTCAATTACCTCTCCAACGATATACCATTTATATCGATCGGACTTTTCGGTTGGGTTCCACAAGGGTTTGAGTGGGACCATACACTGAAAAACACAAAAGTACCGTTATCTAAAAAACGATACTTAGAAAAAAATTACAGCGTTTTTTGTGTTCAGAAGGTCCCAGTTAACTTATCTAGGCATATGGCGTTCTTGCTATTTTTCCAAATTAAAAATTTGTAAAGCTGTGTAATAGATCTATATTTACAAAATTTCTATATACATATATTTATAATATTTTTTTTGGAGGAGAAAATTTGGCAAAAACCCTATTTGATTTATCTAAAAAAAGTTATAAATCAAATTTATGATTATTTTCGAATACTCTAATTTAATTTCAAACTTTTGAAAATTCGTGGACTGCATTTTTTAGTTTCTTTTGTTTGCTCGCATTTAATTTTGAAACTCGTCAAACTGCACATTTTATGCTCTAAATATCATAATGCCAGTAATTATGGAAAATTTTGAAATCATTAAATTTTAATGTTTCTGAAAAACGCAAAAAAAATAATTTCAAGCTTTCAAAAATTATTTGTTTTTCAAAAAGTGAAACATTTTCAGATACTTTTATTCAGTCGAGCTTAAATTCTCTAACTGAACTTGGAAACTGCTCAAAATATATACACTGTAACAATTTCCAGTTTCTTTCATATTCAAAAATTCAAACTTAATTTCGAAAATCGGCGAAAAATCACATACATACATATTTTGCATGAGTGAAGCTCGATTGAAACTAGGAATTCTCTTTGGTTCTGATCACAATATTTTGTGTTTCTATCATGGCTTGCATTATGGTTTTGTATAACGACACTGAACTATTTTAACATCTTTTTCTCTGTGTTCTTAAATTCAGCGTTTTAAAAATGAAATACTGTGAAAATTTGCTATAAATTCGCAATGTTTGCTCAAAAGTCGTAAAGCGAAAATGTGCAGTTTCCGAAATATTCCTTCAAATTAAACTTTGAGAGCTTCTCAGGAAGAACTTGCTGCGTAGTCATAAATAGGTTTAGCTTGTTTTGGATGTCGATATAAAAAAGATTTTTTATTTCAAAAATAATTTATTTAAAATTTTTTTTTTATTCATTCTCTTTTCAGTTATTTGATATGAAAAAATTTCAATCAAATGTTAATCGCGAATTGAGACGAGCCTATCCAGATCGTCGACGTTTGGAAACACAATGTTTGTCAGCGGTAGCTTTTGTTAAATCCGAAAGTGACATATTAGAATGTCCCATATGGGTATTGATTGTGAATGTTGTTGCAATGGATATGCTGAAATCTAAATTGCCACCAGGTAAGTTACTCATAGTTGAACTGATTGTGCGCAACACTCAGTGAAATTAGTTATGTTCTATTCTTTTTGGTTCCTTTGTTTGTATTTCTAATGCCAGCAATGACAAATATAAAGTGCTTTTATACATAGAAGCCGCAGTGTCGGTTAATGACAGCCTATGATGCATGTAATTGTTTTTTGTTTTGTTTTGTTTGTTGTGTTTTGTGATAATGTTTGTTTTGTGTTGCATTGAATGTTGTGGCACAAAGAACATTATCATGTACATGAATATGTAAAATAGATTTTGTTGTAGAGATTTGGTTTGATTTTTTTTATTTGTTTGTTTTCGTTTTTTGAAAAACAATGAAAAACAAGTACAAGGTTGGAGACATACATATTGTTTGTTGGTCGGTTGGTTTGTTGGTTGGTTTGTTTTCTACGAAGAAGATTTTTATCAATTAGAAACATCAAAACAATGAACACACGTTCATAAACTTTTGTTGTAGTTGCAATTGCAATCATATAGAAAATGATGAATTTATTAAATCGATTGTTTCGGAAATAAAGTTAAGGTCGTTTTTTTCCATAAAAACAAATAAAACTGAAAATTTGACCATATATTTCAAAAAGTAAATGAATTTAGAAAAATATCAACATTTTTTTTAATGAAAAAGAAATATATCTTTTATGTCGATGAATTATTAGCTTTTGCGTTGTTCTTAGAAATTCGTTAGAATTCGTTCATTTGATTTTCTTAATTTTCAAACGGACTTTAAAAATTTGAACTAAATTGTGTTTGAAATTTTTTTAAATATTCTATATTTTTGAATTCAAAAAATAAGAAATGCATACTTAAACAAAAAGAACTCTTTTTCCCAGCAAACAAGCATAATGGGTGCTAAATTGATTGTTATGATGGGATTAGATGACACCAGTTGCCACTAAATACATTATGAGTCAATTGGATCCTCTTTATGATCCTCTTTACATCGCCAGACTGTTGTAACAAACTCCTTTATATGACCCAAAGGTAAAGGAGCTGCTTAGCAATTTCTTCCGCCTCATTAGTCCTACTGGCATCCTTCACTAATGAGAGTGGTTGCTCCGGAGTGACCGTTTTCACACAATCATATTAAGGCCAAAAAATTATCTACCTTTAGCAAGTAACTCTGTCTCTCTCTCTCTCCTTTATTTATTCGTTCCTATCAGCGTTGCCAAGTTTGACGATTTTATCATATTTTTGATGATTTTTTAACCAAAACATGATTTGATGATTCGATGATTTTTTTCTTCAAATTATGATTTCTAATTTATATAAATTATGATTTTTTTATTTCAAATGTGTACTACAAATTGTACTACAAAGTGAAGTTAAGTTTTGTATCAGCTTCTCGTTGATTGCTTTTAATTACTTTACACTTGTTAACATGTAACAAACACATTTTACCTTGAGTTATGTAAACAAATAATAAAACGATTCTATTTTAACGATAGGTTTTTAAAAGATCTCTCATGCCTTGACCCTTTGAAAATGATCACAAGAAAAGTTAATTCCTTGGCCGGCTTAATACACAACTTTTCATATTTAATTAGTGAAAAGGATATTGAAAACTTAGATGAAGAATTTAGAGAATTCCGTTTGATAAAATTCAATGACTATTTTACAAACTCTAGATAATCTTAGCTATGAAGAATTTATTTCAAAAGTTTCAAAAATAATTTGTGCTGACAACATTCTACCTATAGATTTTCCGGTCCTGTCAAAATTTGTTCAAAACTTAACATGTCTTCCCATTTCTTCGGCAAATGTTGAACGAAAATATTCAACGGTCATTTAAAAAAAAAACTAAATATAGAAATAGATTAGACAACAGCAGTCTCGAAGGTATCTTATATGCAAAAAAATTACTTAGCAATAAAAAACTGTTGCTGCTATTATTATAAGATAGACCAAGATATTATTAAAGATTTAAACCTTGTATACTGGTACATATATTGTAGTGAAAGTTCTTCGTGAAACTTTTTCATACTACTTGTACTTTTTAATCTGAATTGATTTTTGCTTGGTTTTCTTAAATAAGTATATATTTATTTATGTAAATACATACTATCAATGCATTGTTCCAATGAAATCAGTTGTGTGTTTTTTACGTTTTCTGTTTTTTTGTTTGGTGAATGTGTGACCAAAAATTATTTTCTTTTTTAGTTTCGCTGATTTTCTCGGAGCAGTGAAACATACGTACATGTGTCCGCTATAAATACTTTAAAAAATAATAATTTAAATACATACGTAAACATATTTTAATTATACCTTTTTGTCTTAAATAAAATTTTATGTTAAAAAAATGATGATTTTTTCCATAAAATATGATTTTCTTCTCAAAGCTTCTGGCAACGCTGGTTCCTATTGTGAATAAAATACGATCGTTTTTATTCCCTGGCAATTGGTTCACAGTTAATCACTTAACCGATTAATTACCGATTAGCTATTCGACTAATTTAAAATTGGGTATTTTCAATTAACTATGAAGTAGATTGATTTTGTTGGATTACCCGATTAAAGAAAATTTTATATTTTTCGTAGTATTTGGACAAATTTTTTTTAGGTTTACTTCTTATGCAGAATAACAAATATGAATACGCACATCACTTTTCCCTTCTCTTTGTATATATTTTGATTAATTAAATCACTGTGAAGTTCCCTTTAAACAGCACTCAGCCGATCGAAGATTCCCTTTATAGAATAGTCAATGAAAAAATTTTTGGTTGACCCCTCGATCGAATAGTTCTTTCAATCCTGGATTCCTTCTATTGCGATTGCACTGTATTTCGATTGATTGATTGATAGATATAAATTCATATGTGGGAAATTTTTATTATTCGATTAACCGATTAATCCAAAATTAAACGATTAAACCAAACCCCCTTTTAATTTATCGAGTGATTAACCGAACAAAACGGAAAGCCAATTAACTGAATAACTTAATTAATACATTTGAAAACATTTAAAAACAAGTGCGAGTTAATGAAGTACTAATAAACCTTTTAAAACTTGTTTAAGAACTATTTTGGAGTTTCGTTCTCCAAGAACACGTAATTGAGTACTTGAAAATGTTTCCATTATACTGTTGCCTACTGTGTATCGTATCGAATTTAATACGCTTGCCCTTGTGTGTTTGTTGGGTTAATAAAGCAAACATAACTTTTACCTTTTTGCAAAATTCAAAAGCTTTCATTTTCAAATGTCAATTTATGTTTGAACATGAATTGTAACATTTTGTCTTTGTACTAAAACCGCCAATTGTTGTGTCAATAATAAAAAGAAAAGAAGAAAAGAATCCTACAATATTATAATGTTGAATGTTATAGAAAATAGTCAGAATTTGCATATTTTGGAAAAAAAAACAAAAAATACAGACCAACAGCAAACAAATAAAGAAATAGTAAACCTTAGACCGACCGCAATCATATTTCAGTGAATAATTGAGAACAATAACTAAAAATCGTTATAAATATATGAAATGAAAAATACGCAACAACAACAATAAAAAATCGTAACAAAAACTTTAAACGCACAATCAAATTGAGTTTTACAAACAATGAAAAAATGAAAAAAAAAACAATAATTGATTTCTTTTTAAATGCAGCATGCGTTTTATATTTATTTGTGTAACATATTGTTTATTGTTTTTAAATTGTAGTGCAACGTCCTATTGTCGATATCAAAAATCGTCCTAGAATACCGATACCAGATGAGGATCCCTACAGCGTAGCGGGCAATGGTAGTGGCGGCAGTTCTGGTAGCTCTGGTTTCGGTGCTAGTGCAATGAGTAGTATGATGTCTTTGCAACAGCAGCAACAACTATTGCAACAGCAGCAGCAACAGCAGTCGCAAAGTATGACAAGTAATAACAGCAACAACAACAACAATAGCGCAGGCATCACTACAAATGGCAACGGTAGCAGCAGCGCCAACACACTGCAACATTTGAATAATGGCATGGTTGCTGGTATTAATGGGAACGGCCATGTTGCGGCCACCAGAGAACAATTGATAATGCAATCGCAACAATTGGCTCATAAACGTAGCGAGAAACCACCAAAATTGCCGCCAAGAGACAATATATACGGCCATGATATACCCAAGGTATGTGCTGAATTTTTTATATAACATTTTTAAGTAAGATTTTCCAAAACGTGTTTTTTTGCGAAATAACTAAAACAGCTTTATATCTTTTTTTTAAGCTACTTTTTAAAGTCGAGGGAGTTTTTTTTAAACAGGTACTTTACAAAAAGGTACCATTTTAAAAAATATGGGAAATTGTGATCTTGCAGTACTTGAATTCCTACTAATTTAAAAAAAAATCAATAACAATAACTTTTAAACTGAAGCCGCGATTTAAAAATTATACAACTTGACGCAGTTTTTCAATCCAAAGAAGCCGATTCGACAAGAACTTTTTGAGTAGTTAAAAAGAAACATTAAAATTTGAGGCAAAAACTGCGTCAATTTTTATGTCCAACAAATTGATTTGACAAGGATTTTAGGAAATAAAACAGTGGCGGAAAATTCTAATCTGAATCGGATGCAAGTTGTATACGCTTAACTATTTTATTTCAAATGATCCTGTTGACATAATAGTATAAAATCGAATGCATTTCAATTTATACCAACTTGCGAACTGCTGGGAAGTTACTTTTATCAGAGAGATATCTGCATTAAAAAGGTCATTTTCTCAAAAACGCATTTTCTCCAAAAAGTACTTTTCCTAAAAATAGATGCGTATCTCGAAAAGGTTCTTTTCTAAAAAAATCTAATATTCTCCAAAATATTCATGCCTTAAAATGGTACTATTCTCAAGAAGATCCTTTTTTAGAAAAGTACTTTTCTCAAAAAGTAGTTTTGTTAAAAAGTTACTTTTTTCAAAATAATATTTTTTTTAAAGAACTACTTGTTCAAAACTGTACTTTTTACCAAAAAAAACAGGAATGTTCTATTTCAGATTATTATTGTTTTGAAAAGATACTCTTTTATAAATATACTTTCTTTAATTTTACTTTTTTTAGGAAGTTTTTCAAAACGATACTTTTTTAAAAAGACACTCTTTTAAAAAGATCCTTTTTAAAAAGACACTTTTTTAAAAAGATCATTTTTTAAAATGGGTTTTTTTATTCCATTTTTAAGAAAGGCATTTTTGTAAAAAGGTACTTTTTTAAAAGCACCTTTTTAAGATGGATGTTTTAAACTTACTTTTAAAGAAAGATACTTTTGTAAAAAGGTACTTTTTTACAGGTACTTTTATAAGAAAGCATCTTTTTAAAAAGGCACTTTTATAAGGTTCGTTTAATAAAAAGGTACTTTTTTAATAATGTATATTCTTAAAAAGGTATGTACTCTTTGGAAAACATACTTTTGAGAAAATACCGGGTACATTTTAAAATACGCTTAAAAAAATCGACTTACAGGTCGATTATGATTAGCAACCAAACTTTAGTTGCGTTGCCAGTCAACTAAAAGTGTGTGGTTGCCGGAGAAACATTAAACAGCAGCCGAAATTGACAACTCTGATAACATTTGCCATCCGTAATATAGTTTTTAACAACTAGCAACCCAACTGAGGTTTGGTTGCCATCCATCCATAATCGACCACTTATTTTTCCGATATTAAAAATATTGAAAAATTCGTTATTGCTCATTAATATTGTGTTCCATTTTTTTCGAGTTGTTCTTTAACAGGTTCTACTTTATAAAATAGAAAAAAATTTAAAAATCATATAAATCTTTAAAGAAAAAACTTCTTGCTTAGAGAAAAAACAAAAGAGCTAAGAAACGAACTTGTTCAAATACTTGTTTTTTTTGCATGAATTGAATGAAATCATATTACAATTTTATTACAACAAAAATTTTTGTATAATATGTATTTTTTTCATAATATTTATTACATTTCGAAAAATTTAACAAATACAAAAAAAAAAGAGTTAAACAGAAAAAAAAGCTGCACCAGCAACAACATTCTTTGCATATTAATTACACGCGATCTAACATTATCAAGTTATGATTTTGTTATATCTAGTATTTTCATTTTTTATTTTATTTATATATTTTTTTTATTTTACTGATTTAACCCCCACCAATTTATTCACCCCAATAACAAAAAATTATAGTATTTGAACATTTAATTGCATGGCAGTGGATACTCTAATCCATCTGCTCAAGTTGTTGCCGTCTCGGTCTAAGTAAAATAAAAAAAATAAAAATTATAGTGTACTTTTGTTAGCAGAAGCAAAGAAGAAAAAAAATGCCACAACTATAACACTTAAGGCTTAAGACATACTGCGAGTATTCCATCAGCTTGCCAAATGCTTATTGCTCAATGAAGCTTAAAGTTGTAGTTACTTTTTTTTATTATTTTTATTAGTTGGTATTATTTTATTGTTTTGCTATTTTTATTATTTTTTTCTTCTAGGCAATTCTTTGGATTTATTGTTTAGTTTTCAAGCACTTGACGTGAGTTTTTGAAACAAGTGTTTTTTTTTTTTTGGAGTTATTGGCAAGGAATTCCTACATTAATTTCAATTCAAATAGCGCGATTTGTTAGTTTGTTTTCTTAACCAGCAGATATTTAGTTGAAAGCAATATTAAAATGATGTTGTAATATTTAAGTGCAAAATCATTTAAAACTTTTGTAAAAAATCTATATTAATAGCAATCATGTTAACTATATCTCTATATTGTCTCTATGGACAAGCAAAAGCCATAACTTTAAATAAACTCCGCACTTATTCAATGGGAGTTATTTCCCATTGCAATAATTGTATGTAAAAAAGTAGTAAGTAGGTCTTTGTTTAAAATAAAAATTGTGTATGTTCTATGAAAAATTTTGTATATGAAAACTTTTAAAATCGCCTTTTTAGTTGAGGCCAAAAATCTGTTTAACCTTTTGAATGAACAACGAACGAATGATTACATGAACATGCTTTGTCATGCAATTCCTTGTAAAACACAAATTCATAAGCCTTTCAAATTTTGCAAACTCTAATAATTTTAATTAAAAACGTTTGGCCTGTAATTTGTTCATTTTTTTGTCCATTACTTTCAGCCTGACTATGATGACATCGATGTGGATACACGTATTAAATTGTCACGTGGTAAATCGGATAAAGGCAAAGACAATAAAAAATATGGTAAGTTTTTTATTTAATTTTATTTTTTTTTGTTTTTTTGGGGGTTTTGTGGGGGCTGCCAACTATTCGAAACAACAAAACGGCCCAACCCTAAAGCAACAAAGCAAGAAAAACACTTTTTATGCTCACAATTGTCACAAATTCCTAATTGAAAGGAAACAGTATTTTTTTATTCTTTAGTCTCTCATATGAACTTTGAAGCTGGCGAACAAATAAAAATAGTACGTGTAGAGTGGAGGGTTAATGAATATAAAAATATGAGTATGAGCCCTGCACAAACATACTTTAAGATGCCTTTAAAACATTTGTTTCGTTTGAAACACTTCTGCAACGTTAATGTTGTGATGCAAATATTCTGAAAAGCACAATTGAAAACTATTTTGGTTTATTTTATTTGTGGACTGTGCAGAGCCTCATCTGTGTCGTACAAGTTGAAACGAAATTTTCTTTCAGTAACGATTTTCTGTGTACGTGCATCGCCTCATTAATGTTGCGGAAATGTTTCAAACGAAACAAATGTTTTAAAAACATGCTTAGGCATGCTTGTGCGGGGCTCCGATACATGTACATGGTGTTCTTAAACGAGATGTTTTTACCCAAAACAATTTTTAAACCAAAGTAATCACTTCGTTCTAAGCAAATTTACACGATTTTTATGGGTCTATTACGGAAAGCAACCGAAGCTTAATTGCATTGAGATCTGCCAACAACACGGTTTTTGCAATCAACGTTATGTATGGCAACAATTGTTGTAAAGTTATCGAAAATATCGATAGTATTTACTTTAACATTTCAGCAACTACTCGTATAAAGTGATTTTAAACAATCAAACAATTTAATTAGAAGTGATTTTTAAGAACAACAATATTTTTTATGAAGAACCAGATGTGCATGACGTAGCATCTATTAGAAGAAATTTCAGAGAAAGCTCTAATCCCTTAGAACTACCATCTGTCCTGTGAGTAGATGTTTGTGTTTAGAACAATTTTCAATAATATAAGATGAACAATTCTTAGCTTTAAGGCATATTTTCGACTTCCTAAAGATGGCAATGCTTATTTAGTGGAAGCCTTAAAAAAGGACTTTAGAAAAAGCCACCAGCCAACAGCAATAGCTACCTTAACTCTGCAAATTATATGCGGCTTTGAGGTTTTATTGCGGAGGCAAGTTTTTAAACCCCCATTGTAATTACTTCAACTTTGACATCACTCAATCCACATTGTGTATAGTTTTGATTTTTGCTCTATTAGGTGGACAAAAAAGCAAAAGCTGAGTAAAATTTTGATTGTTTCCAAATAAACAGAGGAGAAAAAAAGCTCAAAGTCCCAAAAAACTCTGGTGCCGCCAACTCTCTCCTATTACAAAATGCATATAGAAAAAACTCTGTCTCATTTCTACACAAAAGCAAATTGAACAAACACAACTTTAGTTACAACTTAAGTTCAACTGAAGTTCAATTGAAGCTGATACATGCATGTGTGTGTAATAAGTGGGCATGTATTGTTAGCAACTTCAAACGCTTATAGCTCCCAAAATACTTAAGATTGTGCACATCTATGTAAAATCCCCATTAAAAACATATAAATCTTTCCGAAATCGGTTCAGTATTACGGCTGTAATAGAGATTTCTAGAAACGTGTTTGCCTATTAAAAATATAGATTACACTAAACAACTTGCACGGCACTTTTCTCACTGCACACATTTCAATAAGTGAACAAATTAATAATTCCTCACTTTTATATTAACTAGAGTACCTCTAGTGGTCGAAATTCGACCGCCAGTTTAAACGTATACCTATTTTAGTTGCATTTACTTAAAAAGAGAAAAAACTACCTAATTACTCATTTCATTCCCCATGGAATAAACAAAATAAAATTGCATACAAACACGCACATTCATATACATATAAATGTATGTATTCTTAAACACTCATTGCTTTGCTCGAACTAATACATACATAAGTAAATGTGTGTACGTGTGTATTTTTAGCATTTGTAGTGGTGTCAACTTTATGAGCCTTTTATTCTTTTAACACTAAACCGATTCAAATAATATTTAGTCGGGTCACTAAAGCTCAACAATGCTGACCATGTGGCAGAAAAAATGAAGAGAATCGGTTGGCAAACGAAGGAGAAGAAGGGATCTAAAAATTTGTCTTAACCTATTTATATATTAATTATTTTATATATAAAATTGTAAAAAGTTTTTTAATTTGTTATATTCTTCTCCTTTGTGATTTACTTACTTGCAAAATGCTTTAATTTTATTTTGCTTATTTTCCCTTATTCTTACATGGTATTGCTATTTTTTTTTAATGAAAATTTGATGGGGGAAAAACTGATTTGGGCCAAAACATAACCTCAAAGTTTCATCTCTGGTCTACCCTGTAACAGCGCGTCAAGTAGTAAAGTGGGATGTTAAAAAACTGTTTTTTTATTCATACAAAGTCAATCCAACGGGTTTTTCTCCATTTTTATTTATATGTTGTGGGTTCTATTAAATAAGATAAGTGAAAATTAGTGTTTATGCCGCAGCGTTGACGTTCTTATTTAAATAAGTCATTTCAGCATAAAATCTAGGTGCTGGAAGACGCTACGCTTGACACGCTAATTTAGATTGGTCTGTAAGTTCTCTCATAAATTGTAGCTTTGGTTTCACCAAAAACAAAAGAAGCGCACACCGCGAGCCACATTTAGATTAGCTTCCATTTGCTAAATGAAAGTCTATAAAAAGTGAAAATATACTGATACTGCTGAAAATATGAATAACACCGGTTTACAGCCAAAAAACAACAACAAAAGAACGCCACATGCCTAGATAAGTTAACTACTGGGACCTCCTGAACACGAAAAACGCTGTATTTCTAATCGAGATAAATGGGATATTGTTGGAAAGGTAATTGAGTGCTGCAAATTTCTATCTGACAAGAAATGGCTGAGTTATGGCACCTCAAAACACTCAAAATTTGCCTATTTTTTACGTTTGTTTCAATAAAATTTCGGTTGGGCTCCACAAGGGTTTGAGTGGGACCATACACCGAAAAACACAAAAGTACCGTTACCTAAAAAACGGTACTTAGAAAAAAAGTTACAGCGTTTTTTGTATTCAAGAGGTCCCAATTAACTTATCTAGGCATGTGGCGTTCTTCGTATTTTTCCAAATTAAAAATTTGTAAAGCTGTGTAATTTATAAAAAAAATCATAATCAATTTCAGTTAAAACCAATTTCTTAAAAAAAAACTACACCCCAACCAGAACTTGAATGAATGAACGGTTAGTGAAGTTGACAACTGTCATTCGCTTTTTGCCATTCGTAATGTAATTTTGGCAACTGGCAACTGGCAATGCCACTAAACAACATCTCTTATGAATACTTCCAGACCTAAACTATTCCATTTTCATAATTAAATTGAATTTACTGGCAGGCACATAAATAGTCCAAATGAAATAAACAATTGAAAACTTTATGATTTTGCCGTCATCGTTTTGAATTTTTGCATTTTCATTCGACGATTTATTGTGAAAACTTGTGCCACATGTTTGTTGTTGTTGTTGTATTTACTTACAGCATGTCAAGTTTTTTTTTTTTTTGTTTAAGTCTGTCTACTTAAAAAACATGATTTTCTTACATTTAAAAACACGATATAATAAGATTTAAGAAGAAAAAAAAAACGAAAATACAAAAATGGGCAAGTCAATATTTGTGGAAAACTTAAAAGTTAAAACTTGTAAATTTCGTGTGCAGTTTGATTCATGTAATTTATATCTCTTTGACCATTAACAGTTCAGCACAGAGGCCAATCATAATGAAAACGAAACAAAATGTGAATGTTTTGGAAATATAATACAAGTTAGTTTTTCTTATTTCTCTATAGAATCTTGTAGAGGGAGTGATTGTTTTACAGTCACTTTTATAAGTGGATGGATGGATGGCATTGGTGGCTGGCGGTGGCACACAACAAAAGGCAATACAATATGAAAAAAATATAAAAAATATGTAGAAACATGAACATTCTACATTTGTCTAAGATTTTTGATAAAGCGGATAAATTTACATGCATACGATATGTACATATGTATGTATGTTTAGTTTGTAAATTTTAATATTTATTTACACACACATATGTACACTCAGAATATTTGTGCAGTAACTGATTGTAGTTTATTTGAAACAGATTTCCTTTCAATTATTTGTAGAGGCTGTTTTTTTTAAGCCCGATAGAACTTTGAACTTTGGCAACACTGCTTTGTTTGACAATCGGTTCGACAGCTGACAGCTGCTTTGTATTTAGCGCAATCCATACAGAACGGGAGATCTATATATGCGGTATTTGCGACTCACTCTATACGCACAATTAACGAAAAAGAAATGAAAAAGTTATTTGCATTCTCCTTCGATATTATTATTCGCGTACATTTGAAAAGTATGTAATATTTTGCATTGAAAAAATCTTAACTTTCTTGAAGGTATGAGCATTTTTCGTGTATAAATTTTGTATTATTTTTTAAGCTATTGCATAGCTTTTATCGCGGGCTTTGAGCGCGGCGACCGAATCAAGAAATTTCGTAACGAAAATAAAACCTAACACTAAGTTTGTTTCTTAAGTCTTTTGTTTTATTATCGCCTAGCGTACAATACATACAGTATTGCCAGAACATATTTCTATATGTAGGAAAACACAAAATGGCGATTTCAACATCAACAACTTTTGGAAAAATTGAATTTGAAAATGAATAATGATCCACAAGAATCCACAACAAAATATGGAAACACCATTGACGCGCTATTTTCCAGATATTTAGAGGATATCAAGTCTCAAACTTATGTTTCTTATTTCAGTTACCATAAACCTATAGTTTCAATGATAAAAATTCGACTTTTCTAATCATGAATTGAAAAAAAGATTTTGTGATTTTTACAAATTTGTCCTCTCCCATTCTGATAGAAAATGCAGCATCTTAGAAATGGAAAGTAAATGAATATTGTTAAAGAATACAATATATGAAATACTTTACTTCTTATAGCTCTAGCAACACTCAGGCTCCGCGCACTCTTCTTTTCTGCCGGTCTCTTCCTGTGTAAATGCTCTACCGGCTTACCTTAATATAAAATTCCTTTTTAAATCGAAAAACTGTTCAAAGCACAAAAACTGAAAACTTTAACTAATAATACAAAATTTAGGCACTAGTCAAATACCGGGATATCATTCTCCAAAACACTTACAAAACTATAGTGAGCATAAGTTAAATTGTTATTTATACTAACTGCCGTATTCATAAAAAAATACTTTGGGTTTGAAATCTATTTTAAGGAAAATTTGTATGAAAAATTTGTCTTAAAATACATTTCAAATACAAATTATTTTTTATGAATACGATCCTAAAGGTACGGTCACATTTGACAAATATTTGCCCAAAAAAAAAACGTAACCAACAGACAAGCTAAATTTGCATTTTCTTTAATTCAAATATTTTTTTTTTAAATATGGGTTCGCATTTAATAAAAATAATATAAAAATAGCATGTTGCGGCATAATTGACTTCATTTTGTGATATAAAAACCAAGGTAAATCACACTAACCCTGAGCAAAAGTAGTGGTTACGTTTTTTTTTGGGCAAATGTTTGCAAAGTGTGACCGTAGCTTACGTATATAGCAAGTTTTATTGTAAAAACTATTGTAATGTGAAATATTTTTAAACCACAATTTGAAAACTGTTAATATTTTGTATTTTAATAAATTTATAATCTCTATAAATCTCTTACGAAAAGCTTATTCTACAATTCAGTTACATTTTGCTTATGAAATGGTCTGTTGGGTACAATCGATACACATATCTTAACATAGGCTGCCTTCCTAAACGTCTGTATGCAACGGCAAAGCAGTGTTAAAATCAAGCAATTATACTTTATAACACTGCAAATCGAATGCATTGTCTATAAAAAGCATTGCCAATATAAACAATGCAATAGTTGCGTTTATTTGGTTATCAGCTGCGAAACAGCTGACTTTAGGAATGCTATACTTTGTCACAGTTTGCGCGCCTGCGTTTGGGAATACGTGACATTGTCGCACTGCAAACCAACATGCGTTTAGGAAGGCAACCATTCTTCCTTGTTCCTTTGGAATAATGTCTCATATCCAATTCTTTCTGACTAAAAACCCGTCACGAACTTTAGCCAAATAATGATCACTTTAAATTACAACCAATAATAACAGCCCATTTAGTTTGAAATATTTTGTGTGGTAATTCAAAAGAATTTTCTCTTTTCTTCATACACATTTCATTTTCAGTTGATTTTACCTACACAATATTTTGAGTGTAAGTCTGTATGCATTCAGGGGAAAATGAAAATGACTAGTGTGCAACGAGACAACTTTTAAAATACTAATTCAAAATGTTCATATGACAAAAAGTATCGGTTTCAGGTTATCTGGCAAACTATGTCAACTACTAGTCTAATAAATATCAAATGCGGCAAAATATCAAATGGTATTCTTATTTTAGCTCTGGAAAAAATACCAGTTTTCTAAAAATTCTCGCATTGAATTTTTTTCTGTGATGCTTGGTTTGCATCACTCAGGTATTGGAAAACTTATGCATGTACATGTAAACGCTATTGAGGGGGTACAGGGGCCTCCGAAAACAGCATGTTGCTGTGTTTTCAATATAACTATTTATTTTTCCGTTTCGCATTTGGAATATTGTCTCATATCCTAATTCTTTCTACAAAAAAATGTTACGAACTTTAGCCAAAATAATAATCACTTTTGATTACAACTTCTAACAACGAATTTTATTTCTTTAAAAAAATGCTTTTAAAAAAAATAATTTAATTAATAAAAACTAAATGAGCGAACTAAAAGCCTGGTGCTGATTATGACATTCGATATCTTAAGTAATTTCCTTTTAAAACTTTCAATTAAAACTGATTATGTTAAGGGTGGTCCAAATACAAGTATCTTTTTAAATCATATGCTATTTTCGCTCTGATCGAATTTTGCTGATCTTTGAGCTTTCGTCTATGAAAAAATACACATATATATTTAATTCAAGTTTCACTTTCCTCTTTCTCACTTTCAGACGATCCTTACTATTGTGGCCTGCGTGCACGTGTACCCAATTTTGTGAAAACATCATCCAAGTCTGGTAAAGAGCCGCCGCCAGCACTACAGAATGGCTCAGCGACTCAACATCAGCATATGAATACATTAACAAACCAAAAGAAGACTTCGGTAATGATGCCAATGCACCCGGCGATGCATGCACCACAACCGCCACACATGCATCCTCATCATATCCAGCAACAACAAATGATGGCTGCCGTAGCAGCTCACGCTGCAGCCCAGCAGCAGCAACAACAACAACAACGTCATCCCATGCATCATCATCATGCGGCAGCTGCTGCCCAGCAAATGTGGCAAACACGCAGTTATGAGAGCGGCATAGGTATTTATAATCATAATGCAACAACGACAACGACGACAGCAGCAGCTACTGCTACGAACTTTAATACAGACTTACAACTGCAACATCAACACCAACAACACCAACACCAACAACACCACCACCACCAACAGCAACAACAACAACAACTACAACAAAAGTTACAACAGCCTCTGTTACAGCAATTACAAACGACTTCATCTAATTATTATCCTAGCACGAATGCTAGTTCTAGTTCTTTTTATAACTATCTTGCACCCAACTATCAAGAGCACCTTCATCAACAGCAACAACAAATTGCCAATAGCTCATCCACTTCTTCCAATTCTCTAACTACTACTCCTCATTCTAACGCTAGCAATCTTATGCAATCAACGCAACCACTACCAATAGGACACCTGACAAATACGCCCAATGCCATTGCACCATCTGCTTCCATACAATTAAGCACTAATCTGACATTTGCCACTAGTCCCCCCATTGAAACGAAACCAAATCACGAAAGCTTATACGGACAGACAAGAAATCCATTAAATTTTAAACAGATTCAAACACCTCCAGTGCCCCCTCACAGTTCCCTTCATAATCATGGTCACGTTAACAGCGGCCATTATCACCATCAGCATCATCGTCATCATTCGCACAACTCTCATCATCAGCATCGTCGATCGCGTCATCATGGTTCTTGTGGTTGTTCAATGCATTCCTCTCACCCTTCTAAGCGCTTCACACCAGCTGAATTTCACTTAAAGTCTCAAGAACCCATCTATGATGACTTCCAGCCCAGGCGTTCTAAGCACTTTCGACCCTCGCGTAAATCCTCATCCTCCACCACACTAATCGATAACAATTGCAATTGTGTCAGTTGCTATACTTTAGCTCCGCTCTTTGGTGCACCCACACCCAAAAGACCGCCCCGAAGCTTAAGCCAACAACAGCTGAGGCAGCATCAGCGCTTAAGTGGGGCCAAAAATCTCTATAAAAAGAACGAGTTAAATCGTGACGGCGGCGACCTAGTCAAGTGGTGTAGTGACAGTGATGTGTCTCTGCTGGGCCGTGACGAACCCGACCACAGCGAGGGCACCGATGACTATAAGGCCTATGCAAATCGCAAAGCCTACTATGACAACAACGACTCATTCAATTATGACGATTTCAATTTAGACCAGGACTTTGATATCGAAAATTTCACTTTAGCACAACTGGACTATAAGAAACAAATACAAAAGCCGAAGACACAAAAATTCAATGGTTACGCTGCTAGACATAAACATACAACAACTAAAGACACACAACAACAACAGCAACAACAACATTCATTGACAGACGACTATGTAGACAAAGTTAGATCGCGACAAATAAGATCACCCACCCCGCACCTTAAAGAGTCCATACAATTCAAAGAGAGCAAAGCCAATCCGCCCTTTAAAAATATCTCCTCAAATTTGCTGGCCATGCGCAATAAATCCCAAAGCACCGAAAGCTTTTTTGAACAACCGCACGAAGAGGGTACAATTTATTTATATGGCGGACGCAAGCGCTTAGTAAAAGCGCCCTCTACCACCAACATATACGATCGCGTTAAGAATCAAAGACAGCTACTCAATAGACAAGTTAAAAAATACAATTCCCAATTAAATTTGCACAACGATCAGCGTAAAATGTTTTCGAAAAACACCGAAAGAAATGATCATGATACGTTAACCCCTTTGATACCACCTCCTCAGTGGAGGGGCGCCAAACGCATGAATCTTAAGACTCCAATCAATCAAAAATTAAATAATTATCAAATCTTGGATCAAAATAACAATAATGTTGGTGTAAATGCAACAGACGATAAAATCAGTAATCTTCAAAGAACCGAAGAAGCAAACAAAACGACGGCCACAATGACGACGACGACGACGACGGCTACAAGCCAAAACAAAGTTGGATTGACCCATAACAGTAACAGTAACAGTACACAATACAATGCAAAACTTACAGGCCAATTTTACAACAACAACAATAACAACAGCAACAACAACAATAACAACTGCAACAACAACAATAACCCCAACTACAACTCAAACAAACATAAACGCAAAGAGAACGAAAAAGCACAACAACAGCAGCACCAAACGCCGGCACAACAACAGCAACAACACAAGGAAAAGCAACAGCAGCCCCAATTACGAATAACTCGCTCCTCTAGTCGCGTTGACCATTGTGACATGGAATCGATTTACGGTTATTTAAAGCCACGCAAACCTCGAAGTTTAAGCATGAAGAAAATTCAAATACTCGATTATTAATAAATCGAATGAAATTCGATATCTTGCAAAATAGGAGGTTTGATCTTTTTATGTGATGTGCCAAAACAAAACAAAAATACAATTGTATTTTTTATATAATTTTTTTTAAATTAAATACGTAGTAGTTGGAGGTGTTTATTAAGTTATTTGTGTTTTTTTTTTCTTTTCAGTTTGAATTACATGCTGTAAATATATTTCCAAAAGCTTTTAATTCCTAATTATTCCATTTATTAAAATATTTTTAGACTGATTTTTTTTTACCCATCATTTATTAATGACCCCCCTGGAGCGGTATAAATAAACAAATTTCGATACTGTTGTTTGTTTGTTTGGTTTTTTTTTTGGAACGGTTTTGCACTAACTATTCACTTTATTTAATATTATTTCTTAAACATTTAAGAATATGACAGACAAACTTTTATAAAATAATTGTAAAAATTAAAGAAAAGAATTT
Organism: Gymnocheta viridis; assembly: GCA_956483585.1. NCBI lineage: Eukaryota > Metazoa > Arthropoda > Insecta > Diptera > Tachinidae > Gymnocheta > Gymnocheta viridis. Next base: position 82,078,381 of record OY101443.1, read on the forward strand.
TGGTTGAGGCATGATTTAAGTTTTATATCAGTTACTGTTTATTTGCATATCGTTAGCTGAAATACGACTGACTACAAGACCACGTAACTAACAAAAACAATTAAGATACAAAATAATGAATAAAAACCGATTTTGAATTTTTTATTAGTTACGTGATTTTGCATTTCAGCTAACGATATAACTTTTCCGATTTTTCGGGAGTAAGCTTTGAAAAGCTTTTTTTTTTTTTTGATATAAATCACTGGTGTTATCTACCAACTTCTTGCTTTTCAAATTATTTTGTGTTCCCCTAGAAAACAACCATTTTTGATTCATTGCCCTAAATTAAGCACTCCGAATAAGGAGCGCCCTATTTTCGGAAATCTAATTTTTCTCATACGTATTATTCAACATATTCGCTACTAAGGAACGCATATGTACATATGTATATGCATCCAGCAACTTTAGTGGAACCCCGATGTAATTTTCTATTTCAACATGGAATTTTCGTTTATTTTTTCGGAGTTACTTAGATTTTTTGTGAGTTTCGACCTTAAGGCATTTTTGCTGCATTTCAGAAAATATGTAGCCCACAATTGTTTACCACGTTTCGATTGCCTCAGGGATTTCTGATAAATTTAAGACGAGAATGTGTTTCATTTCATGTTTTCGAAAAATTTGCAGATTTTTCGGAGTAACCTAAATTTGTTGACGCTGTTCACATTTAATCAGTGAGATTATGGGCTTTCGCTAGATTCAACGCAGTTTGCAAGAATTACGGAAAATCTATCAAATTTTTAATTTTCGGAAATACATATGTGTTTATTTTCTGGGTAACTTTAATGTTATGCGTGTTTACGATTTCTTTAGTGCTACTATGAGTTTGTGTCAGAACAAACCTCGTTTTTGTGAGTTTATGATTTCTTTGCTGAAATTTTTGGTTTTTGGTCAGCTTAATGCATTTTCAAGGATGAATTAAAGTTGGAATTTTCAAAGAAGTTTTGGATTTTTTCGGAGTAACCTTAAATTTTCAAGAATTTTTAATTTTTTATTGCAATTATAATGTTCTGGTGGATTGAAGACACTTGCACTGAGTTTACTTTCACATTTTCGGACAAATTTCGATATTTTCGGAGTAGCAATCTTTTTTCCTTAGCGATTTTTGCATTTTTTAATGCTATGTGGGTTTCCTGTGGATTTAATTTTTGAAGAATTTCTGGCTTTGTCAGAGTAGCATCTATTTTTGTGCAATTTTTTCATTACATTAATGAAATTATGGGGTTCTGCTGGACTTAATTCGAATTTTCGAATTTTTGCAAGTTTTCGAATTTTTTAGTGCTGATGGATTTAATATTCAGAGAACCTAAATTTTTGGTGGATTTCTTTTTCGTAGCATTTTTTTGTTTTTTCGGAGTAGCTTCTATTTTTTTCGTTAGGCTAGGATAATTAGGGGATTCTGCTGGACTTAATTCGAATTTTCGCATAAAATTTTCATATTTTCGGAGTAGCTTAAAGTTTTTGCAAATTTTTGAATTTAATATTCGGAGAACCTCCATTTAATTTTCGCAGAATATTTTGGATTTTTTTTCGATTAGCTTTTTTTGTGTTTTTCATTTCTTTATTGAAATCTTGGGGCTCTGCTGCACGAGGTTACATAAAATTTCCATATTTTCGGAGTAGCATAAAGTTTTCGCAAATTTTTTAACTCTTTAGTGCTGATTGATTTAATATTCGGAGAACCTCCATTTTTTTTTAATTTAATTTTCGTAGCATTTTTTTGTCTTCTTCGGAATAGCTTCTACTCTTGTGTTTTTTCTTTACTTTTGCGTAATTATGCGGTTCTGCTGCACGTAATTCGAATTTCCGGATAAAATTTCGATATTTTCGGAGTAGCATAAAGTTTTTGAAAATTTTCGAAATCTTTAGTTCTGATGGATTTAATATGCGAAGAACCTCAATTTTTTCAAGAGTTTCAAAAATTATGTAATTTCGGGGTCATTTAAGACACTTCTTGTGTTCAAATTTTCGAAAATTTTTTGTTTTTTAGAGTTTTCGATTTCTTTAGTGCAGCCATTCAAAGATAAATTTTGGGACATTGCTGTGAAAGCTTTTAACAAACGTACTGAAAACTGTAGTAAAAGCAGAAAGTTGAGCTTTAATATGTTAAGATTATCTTATAAAATTAGGAATACTTCATCCTCTGCCTTCATCCAAAGTTCTTCATGTGTACATACATCAAATTATTCGGAGAAATATGTCATATTCTTAAAATTCTTTTTATGGACATTTTTGGACGTTTATATCTTAATATTTCATTAATTTGAAGCAGAAAAAAAGAAAATTTTTATAAAAAATATAAAATAATAAAAATAAAATAATTTTTTCCCTACAGATGCAGATATTGTAGAGTCACCTTATAATCATATTTATGGACGATTGCCTTTGCCAACAAGAGGTTACATACCAACTCCACGTAGCATGTACATTGGTGAATGGGATTGATACAAATTGCGTAGTAAAATTAATTTTATTAAATGAGAAAAATTCAATGAAAGCAGCAAAATAAGAAGAAGCAAAAACAAAAAAAAACCCAAAAAGGATGCATTAGGGAGAAGGAATAATAATTTAGTTTAAGATTTAAATAAAAAATAAACAATTTAATAAATTTAAGCAAACATTTATATACATATTTTTTTCGCATATTTTTGCGATTTGTAAAAAACAGTGTGTATTTGGAAGAGATTATTTTGTCTTTATAATAATGAAAATGGATTTATTCTTTAAATAAAATAATATAAAACGCCATTAATTTTATAATCATCATTAATTCAATGTATAAAATTTCATAACTTTAAATAAACAATAAACAATAAAAATATATAACTAATATTAAGCTAATTTAAGTTGAAACAAATTAAAAATGATGTGAATGTTAGCAAATTTTATTACAAACATTTGCAAAAAAAAGTCATTTTTTTTATTAAATAAATTCTTAATTATTATTTGCAATTTCCAGTTATTTTCCTTTTCCTTTCCTTATGGGATTTTAGGTTTATAATTATTTGTTTTCATCTATCGATGAGGAAAATATTTAGTTTTCTTTTTTTATGTCACTAGTTACTAGAACACAAAAATATAAGAAACATTTTATATAAGATTCTTTAAGTATGTACTTCCTTGGAACAAAGTGAAATTACAATAAGTTCTATGGAGGATTAAGATTTTGAAAAGTTTTCAAAGATCTTGTTCTTTCGTGGAATTTTTCGAAAACACCTTCCGAATATTTGTAATTTTTGTTTGTTTATTTTTTTGCGTAATTTAAAACATTTGTTTCAAAATATCTAGAATAAAAAAACTTTTATAAATTTTTTTAATTATTTTTAAGTAATTTTTCGAACAACATTTGGTTTAATTTGAAAATTATTAACTCCAGCTTGAGTTCGATAGTTTAAATTGATTTAAATTGTTATCATTAAGAAAAGAATGCATAAAAAGCTAATAAATTTTGACAACAATAAAGCAGAACTGTTTTTGAAAGCCGCAATGCTGACTGCATGACGCTTTCGTAGAACCAGTTCCTAAAGCTGCAATGTCCAATTAGCGCGAATACTAAATTTAATAAGGCGTTCTAGAACTAGTTGGGAACTAGCGCAGTTTCTTTCAATTTCTATTTTTAACTTTAATAACAAGGTAGGTTAAACAAGGTGGAAGCTTTGCCGAATTCAATTGTCATTAATTATGCTGTTTTATTTTTAATATTTCCCTCAAATATTTTTTTTTTTGAAAATGTGTTTTTTTACATATTTTGATGGATAATCCCCTTTTGAAATATGCCAAAACCTCGATTTTGAAAAAGAAAACTAGTTAAGGTGTATTGAATGAATCGATTTTCTATTTTAATTGATTAATCTCACAATTTAATCGATTAACTTTGGATTAATGGGTTAACACATTTTAAACAAATTTGTAAATAAATGATTTTCAATTAATAAAAATAATTTTTTTGAAATATTATTTGTAAAAACAAAACAATAAAATATTAACCATAATTCTTAAAATAAATCAGGTAGAAGAACGAACAATTACGATATCGAAAGAATTCTCTCTTTCACAATCAATCACATTTAAATAAAAAAAAAATCTAAAGCCCATGTTCTGAAAAACGAAAACGCTAGAAATTTGGCGTTTTCAAATCCGCTAGAGTATACTGAAGCGATCTGGCTTATTATATTGAAACCGCACTTTAAACACAAAATGAAATGATGCAAAATTTAAATTTAATATGTTTTCTTTTTATTTAAGCTAAAGCTTGTAACATTTTTCCACGATTCAATTGTCTGTTTCAATTGATTACTTTTGAAGAATCTCTTAGTGTTTTTCTTTTCATTAAAACTTCTTTTAATTGTGGCTTTTTTAAAGCAAATAATGAAAGTAAGAACGCTGTCGGCGTTTTAATTTGAAATTTATTTATTTGTTTACGTTGTTTTATGACAAAACATCTGTTTTTATTGTTCGAACATAGTTTCGAAAAATAGCAAAACGTTAGCAAATCGTAGCGATTTCAGAACCGGTCAAAATGCGTTTTGCGTTTTTAAAACTGTATGCAACTCTTTTGACATCGTAGGCCAGACATTTAATCAATGTGTATTAATAAAACAACAAGTATCTTCTGAAATACATAATCTTTTAGACAAATAATATGGTTCAAATGTTTGTTTTACTTATCGAAGATGCTGTAGATTGTATAATATTTTTTAATTAATAGAAAAGGCTATAGCCTTTTCTTTTGGAGCGTTACTGATACGCCAATAAAAAAAAGACATGTGGCACTCGAGAACTACCGCGGCAAAGCTATTGCATAGCATTTTGTTTCCAATAAAATGTATTAAATTAAAAAAAAATAACTAACATAATTTTTTTTAATTAATAGAAAAGGCTATAGCCTTTTCTTTTGGAGCGTTACTGATACGCCAATAAAAAAAGACATGTGGCACTCGAGAACTGCCGCGGCAAAGCTATTGCATAGCATTTTGTTTCCAATAAAATGTATTAAATTAAAAAAAAATAACTAACATAATTTTTTTTAATTAATAGAAAAGGCTATAGCCTTTTCTTTTGGAGCGTTACTGATACGCCAATAAAAAAAGACATGTGGCACTCGAGAACTGCCGCGGCAGAGCTATTGCATAGCATTTTGTTTCCAATAAAATGTATTAAATTAAAAAAAAATAACTAACATAATTTTTTTTTAATTAATAGAAAAGGCTATAGCCTTTTCTTTTGGAGCGTTACTGATACGCCAATAAAAAAAGACATGTGGCACTCGAGAACTGCCGCGGCAGAGCTATTGCATAGCATTTTGTTTCCAATAAAATGTATTAAATTAAAAAAAAATAACTAACATAATTTTTTTTAATTAATAGAAAAGGCTATAGCCTTTTCTTTTGGAGCGTTACTGATACGCCAATAAAAAAAGACATGTGGCACTCGAGAACTGCCGCGGCAGAGCTATTGCATAGCATTTTGTTTCCAATAAAATGTATTAAATTAAAAAAAAATAACTAACATAATTTTTTTTAATTAATAGAAAAGGCTATAGCCTTTTCTTTTGGAGCGTTACTGATACGCCAATAAAAAAAGACATGTGGCACTCGAGAACTGCCGCGGCAGAGCTATTGCATAGCATTTTGTTTCCAATAAAATGTATTAAATTAAAAAAAAATAACTAACATAATTTTTTTTAATTAATAGAAAAGGCTATAGCCTTTTCTTTTGGAGCGTTACTGATACGCCAATAAAAAAAGACATGTGGCACTCGAGAACTGCCGCGGCAGAGCTATTGCATAGCATTTTGTTTCCAATAAAATGTATTAAATTAAAAAAAAATAACTAACATAATTTTTTTTAATTAATAGAAAAGGCTATAGCCTTTTCTTTTGGAGCGTTACTGATACGCCAATAAAAAAAGACATGTGGCACTCGAGAACTGCCGCGGCAAAGCTATTGCATAGCATTTTGTTTCCAATAAAATGTATTAAATTAAAAAAAAATAACTAACATAATTTTTTTTAATTAATAGAAAAGGCTATAGCCTTTTCTTTTGGAGCGTTACTGATACGCCAATAAAAAAAAGACATGTGGCACTCGAGAACTGCCGCGGCAGAGCTATTGCATAGCATTTTGTTTCCAATAAAATGTATTAAATTAAAAAAAAATAACTAACATAATTTTTTTTAATTAATAGAAAAGGCTATAGCCTTTTCTTTTGGAGCGTTACTGATACGCCAATAAAAAAAGACATGTGGCACTCGAGAACTGCCGCGGCAGAGCTATTGCATAGCATTTTGTTTCCAATAAAATGTATTAAATTAAAAAAAAATAACTAACATAATTTTTTTTAATTAATAGAAAAGGCTATAGCCTTTTCTTTTGGAGCGTTACTGATACGCCAATAAAAAAAGACATGTGGCACTCGAGAACTGCCGCGGCAGAGCTATTGCATAGCATTTTGTTTCCAATAAAATGTATTAAATTAAAAAAAAATAACTAACATAATTTTTTTTAATTAATAGAAAAGGCTATAGCCTTTTCTTTTGGAGCGTTACTGATACGCCAATAAAAAAAGACATGTGGCACTCGAGAACTGCCGCGGCAGAGCTATTGCATAGCATTTTGTTTCCAATAAAATGTATTAAATTAAAAAAAAATAACTAACATAACTTTTTTTAATTAATAGAAAAGGCTATAGCCTTTTCTTTTGGAGCGTTACTGATACGCCAATAAAAAAAGACATGTGGCACTCGAGAACTGCCGCGGCAGAGCTATTGCATAGCATTTTGTTTCCAATAAAATGTATTAAATTAAAAAAAAATAACTAACATAACTTTTTTTAATTAATAGAAAAGGCTATAGCCTTTTCTTTTGGAGCGTTACTGATACGCCAATAAAAAAAGACATGTGGCACTCGAGAACTGCCGCGGCAGAGCTATTGCATAGCATTTTGTTTCCAATAAAATGTATTAAATTAAAAAAAAATAACTAACATAATTTTTTTTAATTAATAGAAAAGGCTATAGCCTTTTCTTTTGGAGCGTTACTGATACGCCAATAAAAAAAGACATGTGGCACTCGAGAACTGCCGCGGCAGAGCTATTGCATAGCATTTTGTTTCCAATAAAATGTATTAAATTAAAAAAAAATAACTAACATAATTTTTTTTAATTAATAGAAAAGGCTATAGCCTTTTCTTTTGGAGCGTTACTGATACGCCAATAAAAAAAGACATGTGGCACTCGAGAACTGCCGCGGCAAAGCTATTGCATAGCATTTTGTTTCCAATAAAATGTATTAAATTAAAAAAAAATAACTAACATAATTTTTTTTAATTAATAGAAAAGGCTATAGCCTTTTCTTTTGGAGCGTTACTGATACGCCAATAAAAAAAGACATGTGGCACTCGAGAACTGCCGCGGCAAAGCTATTGCATAGCATTTTGTTTCCAATAAAATGTATTAAATTAAAAAAAAATAACTAACATAATTTTTTTTAATTAATAGAAAAGGCTATAGCCTTTTCTTTTGGAGCGTTACTGATACGCCAATAAAAAAAGACATGTGGCACTCGAGAACTGCCGCGGCAGAGCTATTGCATAGCATTTTGTTTCCAATAAAATGTATTAAATTAAAAAAAAATAACTAACATAATTTTTTTTAATTAATAGAAAAGGCTATAGCCTTTTCTTTTGGAGCGTTACTGATACGCCAATAAAAAAAGACATGTGGCACTCGAGAACTGCCGCGGCAGAGCTATTGCATAGCATTTTGTTTCCAATAAAATGTATTAAATTAAAAAAAAATAACTAACATAATTTTTTTTAATTAATAGAAAAGGCTATAGCCTTTTCTTTTGGAGCGTTACTGATACGCCAATAAAAAAAGACATGTGGCACTCGAGAACTGCCGCGGCAAAGCTATTGCATAGCATTTTGTTTCCAATAAAATGTATTAAATTAAAAAAAAATAACTAACATAATTTTTTTTAATTAATAGAAAAGGCTATAGCCTTTTCTTTTGGAGCGTTACTGATACGCCAATAAAAAAAGACATGTGGCACTCGAGAACTGCCGCGGCAGAGCTATTGCATAGCATTTTGTTTCCAATAAAATGTATTAAATTAAAAAAAAATAACTAACATAATTTTTTTTAATTAATAGAAAAGGCTATAGCCTTTTCTTTTGGAGCGTTACTGATACGCCAATAAAAAAAGACATGTGGCACTCGAGAACTGCCGCGGCAGAGCTATTGCATAGCATTTTGTTTCCAATAAAATGTATTAAATTAAAAAAAAATAACTAACATAACTTTTTTAATTAATAGAAAAGGCTATAGCCTTTTCTTTTGGAGCGTTACTGATACGCCAATAAAAAAAGACATGTGGCACTCGAGAACTGCCGCGGCAAAGCTATTGCATAGCATTTTGTTTCCAATAAAATGTATTAAATTAAAAAAAAATAACTAACATAACTTTTTTTAATTAATAGAAAAGGCTATAGCCTTTTCTTTTGGAGCGTTACTGATACGCCAATAAAAAAAGACATGTGGCACTCGAGAACTGCCGCGGCAGAGCTATTGCATAGCATTTTGTTTCCAATAAAATGTATTAAATTAAAAAAAAATAACTAACATAATTTTTTTTAATTAATAGAAAAGGCTATAGCCTTTTCTTTTGGAGCGTTACTGATACGCCAATAAAAAAAGACATGTGGCACTCGAGAACTGCCGCGGCAAAGCTATTGCATAGCATTTTGTTTCCAATAAAATGTATTAAATTAAAAAAAAATAACTAACATAACTTTTTTTAATTAATAGAAAAGGCTATAGCCTTTTCTTTTGGAGCGTTACTGATACGCCAATAAAAAAAGACATGTGGCACTCGAGAACTGCCGCGGCAGAGCTATTGCATAGCATTTTGTTTCCAATAAAATGTATTAAATTAAAAAAAAATAACTAACATAATTTTTTTTAATTAATAGAAAAGGCTATAGCCTTTTCTTTTGGAGCGTTACTGATACGCCAATAAAAAAAGACATGTGGCACTCGAGAACTGCCGCGGCAGAGCTATTGCATAGCATTTTGTTTCCAATAAAATGTATTAAATTAAAAAAAAATAACTAACATAATTTTTTTAATTAATAGAAAAGGCTATAGCCTTTTCTTTTGGAGCGTTACTGATACGCCAATAAAAAAAGACATGTGGCACTCGAGAACTGCCGCGGCAGAGCTATTGCATAGCATTTTGTTTCCAATAAAATGTATTAAATTAAAAAAAAATAACTAACATAATTTTTTTTAATTAATAGAAAAGGCTATAGCCTTTTCTTTTGGAGCGTTACTGATACGCCAATAAAAAAAGACATGTGGCACTCGAGAACTGCCGCGGCAAAGCTATTGCATAGCATTTTGTTTCCAATAAAATGTATTAAATTAAAAAAAAATAACTAACATAACTTTTTTTAATTAATAGAAAAGGCTATAGCCTTTTCTTTTGGAGCGTTACTGATACGCCAATAAAAAAAGACATGTGGCACTCGAGAACTGCCGCGGCAGAGCTATTGCATAGCATTTTGTTTCCAATAAAATGTATTAAATTAAAAAAAAATAACTAACATAATTTTTTTTAATTAATAGAAAAGGCTATAGCCTTTTCTTTTGGAGCGTTACTGATACGCCAATAAAAAAAGACATGTGGCACTCGAGAACTGCCGCGGCAGAGCTATTGCATAGCATTTTGTTTCCAATAAAATGTATTAAATTAAAAAAAAATAACTAACATAATTTTTTTTAATTAATAGAAAAGGCTATAGCCTTTTCTTTTGGAGCGTTACTGATACGCCAATAAAAAAAGACATGTGGCACTCGAGAACTGCCGCGGCAAAGCTATTGCATAGCATTTTGTTTCCAATAAAATGTATTAAATTAAAAAAAAATAACTAACATAACTTTTTTTAATTAATAGAAAAGGCTATAGCCTTTTCTTTTGGAGCGTTACTGATACGCCAATAAAAAAAGACATGTGGCACTCGAGAACTGCCGCGGCAGAGCTATTGCATAGCATTTTGTTTCCAATAAAATGTATTAAATTAAAAAAAAATAACTAACATAATTTTTTTTAATTAATAGAAAAGGCTATAGCCTTTTCTTTTGGAGCGTTACTGATACGCCAATAAAAAAAGACATGTGGCACTCGAGAACTGCCGCGGCAGAGCTATTGCATAGCATTTTGTTTCCAATAAAATGTATTAAATTAAAAAAAAATAACTAACATAACTTTTTTTAATTAATAGAAAAGGCTATAGCCTTTTCTTTTGGAGCGTTACTGATACGCCAATAAAAAAAGACATGTGGCACTCGAGAACTGCCGCGGCAAAGCTATTGCATAGCATTTTGTTTCCAATAAAATGTATTAAATTAAAAAAAAATAACTAACATAATTTTTTTTAATTAATAGAAAAGGCTATAGCCTTTTCTTTTGGAGCGTTACTGATACGCCAATAAAAAAAGACATGTGGCACTCGAGAACTGCCGCGGCAAAGCTATTGCATAGCATTTTGTTTCCAATAAAATGTATTAAATTAAAAAAAAATAACTAACATAATTTTTTTTAATTAATAGAAAAGGCTATAGCCTTTTCTTTTGGAGCGTTACTGATACGCCAATAAAAAAAGACATGTGGCACTCGAGAACTGCCACGGCAAAGCTATTGCATAGCATTTTGTTTCCAATAAAATGTATTAAATTAAAAAAAAATAACTAACATAATTTTTTTTAATTAATAGAAAAGGCTATAGCCTTTTCTTTTGGAGCGTTACTGATACGCCAATAAAAAAAGACATGTGGCACTCGAGAACTGCCGCGGCAAAGCTATTGCATAGCATTTTGTTTCCAATAAAATGTATTAAATTAAAAAAAAATAACTAACATAATTTTTTTTAATTAATAGAAAAGGCTATAGCCTTTTCTTTTGGAGCGTTACTGATACGCCAATAAAAAAAGACATGTGGCACTCGAGAACTGCCGCGGCAAAGCTATTGCATAGCATTTTGTTTCCAATAAAATGTATTAAATTAAAAAAAAATAACTAACATAATTTTTTTTAATTAATAGAAAAGGCTATAGCCTTTTCTTTTGGAGCGTTACTGATACGCCAATAAAAAAAGACATGTGGCACTCGAGAACTGCCGCGGCAAAGCTATTGCATAGCATTTTGTTTCCAATAAAATGTATTAAATTAAAAAAAAATAACTAACATAATTTTTTTTAATTAATAGAAAAGGCTATAGCCTTTTCTTTTGGAGCGTTACTGATACGCCAATAAAAAAAGACATGTGGCACTCGAGAACTGCCGCGGCAAAGCTATTGCATAGCATTTTGTTTCCAATAAAATGTATTAAATTAAAAAAAAATAACTAACATAATTTTTTTTAATTAATAGAAAAGGCTATAGCCTTTTCTTTTGGAGCGTTACTGATACGCCAATAAAAAAAGACATGTGGCACTCGAGAACTGCCGCGGCAAAGCTATTGCATAGCATTTTGTTTCCAATAAAATGTATTAAATTAAAAAAAAATAACTAACATAATTTTTTTTAATTAATAGAAAAGGCTATAGCCTTTTCTTTTGGAGCGTTACTGATACGCCAATAAAAAAAGACATGTGGCACTCGAGAACTGCCGCGGCAAAGCTATTGCATAGCATTTTGTTTCCAATAAAATGTATTAAATTAAAAAAAAATAACTAACATAACTTTTTTTAATTAATAGAAAAGGCTATAGCCTTTTCTTTTGGAGCGTTACTGATACGCCAATAAAAAAAGACATGTGGCACTCGAGAACTGCCGCGGCAAAGCTATTGCATAGCATTTTGTTTCCAATAAAATGTATTAAATTAAAAAAAAATAACTAACATAATTTTTTTTAATTAATAGAAAAGGCTATAGCCTTTTCTTTTGGAGCGTTACTGATACGCCAATAAAAAAAGACATGTGGCACTCGAGAACTGCCGCGGCAAAGCTATTGCATAGCATTTTGTTTCCAATAAAATGTATTAAATTAAAAAAAAATAACTAACATAATTTTTTTTAATTAATAGAAAAGGCTATAGCCTTTTCTTTTGGAGCGTTACTGATACGCCAATAAAAAAAGACATGTGGCACTCGAGAACTGCCGCGGCAAAGCTATTGCATAGCATTTTGTTTCCAATAAAATGTATTAAATTAAAAAAAAAATAACTAACATAATTTTTTTTAATTAATAGAAAAGGCTATAGCCTTTTCTTTTGGAGCGTTACTGATACGCCAATAAAAAAGACATGTGGCACTCGAGAACTGCCGCGGCAAAGCTATTGCATAGCATTTTGTTTCCAATAAAATGTATTAAATTAAAAAAAAATAACTAACATAATTTTTTTTAATTAATAGAAAAGGCTATAGCCTTTTCTTTTGGAGCGTTACTGATACGCCAATAAAAAAAGACATGTGGCACTCGAGAACTGCCGCGGCAAAGCTATTGCATAGCATTTTGTTTCCAATAAAATGTATTAAATTAAAAAAAAATAACTAACATAATTTTTTTTAATTAATAGAAAAGGCTATAGCCTTTTCTTTTGGAGCGTTACTGATACGCCAATAAAAAAAGACATGTGGCACTCGAGAACTGCCGCGGCAAAGCTATTGCATAGCATTTTGTTTCCAATAAAATGTATTAAATTAAAAAAAAAATAACTAACATAATTTTTTTTAATTAATAGAAAAGGCTATAGCCTTTTCTTTTGGAGCGTTACTGATACGCCAATAAAAAAAGACATGTGGCACTCGAGAACTGCCGCGGCAAAGCTATTGCATAGCATTTTGTTTCCAATAAAATGTATTAAATTAAAAAAAAATAACTAACATAATTTTTTTTAATTAATAGAAAAGGCTATAGCCTTTTCTTTTGGAGCGTTACTGATACGCCAATAAAAAAAGACATGTGGCACTCGAGAACTGCCGCGGCAAAGCTATTGCATAGCATTTTGTTTCCAATAAAATGTATTAAATTAAAAAAAAATAACTAACATAATTTTTTTTAATTAATAGAAAAGGCTATAGCCTTTTCTTTTGGAGCGTTACTGATACGCCAATAAAAAAAGACATGTGGCACTCGAGAACTGCCGCGGCAAAGCTATTGCATAGCATTTTGTTTCCAATAAAATGTATTAAATTAAAAAAAAATAACTAACATAATTTTTTTTAATTAATAGAAAAGGCTATAGCCTTTTCTTTTGGAGCGTTACTGATACGCCAATAAAAAAAGACATGTGGCACTCGAGAACTGCCGCGGCAAAGCTATTGCATAGCATTTTGTTTCCAATAAAATGTATTAAATTAAAAAAAAATAACTAACATAATTTTTTTTAATTAATAGAAAAGGCTATAGCCTTTTCTTTTGGAGCGTTACTGATACGCCAATAAAAAAAGACATGTGGCACTCGAGAACTGCCGCGGCAAAGCTATTGCATAGCATTTTGTTTCCAATAAAATGTATTAAATTAAAAAAAAATAACTAACATAATTTTTTTTAATTAATAGAAAAGGCTATAGCCTTTTCTTTTGGAGCGTTACTGATACGCCAATAAAAAAAGACATGTGGCACTCGAGAACTGCCGCGGCAAAGCTATTGCATAGCATTTTGTTTCCAATAAAATGTATTAAATTAAAAAAAAATAACTAACATAACTTTTTTTAATTAATAGAAAAGGCTATAGCCTTTTCTTTTGGAGCGTTACTGATACGCCAATAAAAAAAGACATGTGGCACTCGAGAACTGCCGCGGCAGAGCTATTGCATAGCATTTTGTTTCCAATAAAATGTATTAAATTAAAAAAAAATAACTAACATAATTTTTTTTAATTAATAGAAAAGGCTATAGCCTTTTCTTTTGGAGCGTTACTGATACGCCAATAAAAAAAGACATGTGGCACTCGAGAACTGCCGCGGCAGAGCTATTGCATAGCATTTTGTTTCCAATAAAATGTATTAAATTAAAAAAAAATAACTAACATAATTTTTTTTAATTAATAGAAAAGGCTATAGCCTTTTCTTTTGGAGCGTTACTGATACGCCAATAAAAAAAGACATGTGGCACTCGAGAACTGCCGCGGCAAAGCTATTGCATAGCATTTTGTTTCCAATAAAATGTATTAAATTAAAAAAAAATAACTAACATAACTTTTTTTAATTAATAGAAAAGGCTATAGCCTTTTCTTTTGGAGCGTTACTGATACGCCAATAAAAAAAGACATGTGGCACTCGAGA